>JAQFWX010000080.1:0-164679 GCA_027605045.1 Phallus indusiatus
AAATCAGAATCAGAAAGCAACGTGACAAATGAAAATGAGAGCACTACAGCACACGAACAGCGATGTGCGCAATGTATCAACGAGACTCGAGAGAATTTGTTCCAATGAGACAGATAGCGTTCAAAAAAAGGTGAGAAGGGAAAGAGAAAACAGATAAAAAGTAAGATAGAAAAGAAAAGAAAAAGTACCGGAAGCATAAGAAAACAGATTTACTGGTACACATGTGTCCTTCTTAGTCATCGTCGTCGTCTTTATCGCTGCCAGCATCTTTCTTTCCTAAAACATACCATAATCAGAAATAACTTTTTCAACGGGATAATTTTGGACACATACATTGACTGCGGCTTTCTCCCGTTCAGCGCGAGCTTTATCCTGGGTAGCTTGTTCAATGTAGGGCTACAATGTTTTGTACTTTATTAAATTGGGAATGTGAGAGCTGGGTCACCAACCTTTTTCTCATCTTCATCTAGCTCCTTCCATTTAGCACCTAGGAGTTTTCCAACCTCACCTAAGGTAACTGTAAATGCTACGACTTATTTAAACAAATAGGGATTACCAAAGCTGGCGTCAGGGTTTTCAGCCTTGATCCTCTCCCTCCAGTCTTGGCTGAAGAACATGTACGCGGAAAGGGCTCGTTTAGGTCCATCTCTGTTTTTCTTGGGCACCTTTTTTCGGCGGCAGCCTTTTTCTAAGAAAAAGAATAATAAATAAATTGAAGAGATAGATATATGCAGTCTATACACTGAGGAACTAATAAGGCGCACCTTGGTGACTTTGGTGGTTTCTTTGGGCATCTAGAACGGAAAAATATATCAGAAACTAGTTTATGACGAAGGTAGTGATATAAAGGAGCAATGAAAATCCAGTGGGGAACGCGCTAGCGAGTTCGGACCAAGCGCGTCCCACGATTAGGACACCGCCAAGGGAGGACCTCGTTCGGATGCTCGACAGCGACGGCGGGGGTGACGATGAGCAAAAAAGAAGGATAGAATGTCGTGGAGAAGACCAGAAGACACGTAACTGCAATAAGAAAAACTCACTTTGTCGAGAGGTGGTGTACAGTTAAATAGTACTGCTGGAAAGCGCGCGGATGCTCTGCACTACTAGTGGTACTATAATACGGTGAGGCAGGCTAGAGGGGCGTACGGCTCTCCTCCAAAAAACCCCCCACAATTATTTTCAAACTCAGCTGTCGCCCGGTCATCGGCTTATGTGAAATGTTCAGTCTCCGATTGAATTGGTTGACAACATGGCACGCCCCGCATACACACACATCATTTGAAGGCGGCTCATTCAAACATTTATCTGTTTTGTGTAGTCGGACGAGCTTGAAGTGCGATGGAACAAAGATTAGCTTGGTTAAGTTATATGTAATTTAATTTTCACGGCGAGGCCTAAATAGTGGACATCAGCAGAAAAGAATCGATAGAGTTGTAAGCTTATTCGCTGCCAAACACAAGGTTGACGATTCCTCCATCTTTCACCTGCGACTTCATGTCTTCTCCATTGATAAAATCACTCCTTCTGGTGAGGCGAGATATACCGGCTTACATAAGTTCAGAAACGTCTTGAATCGACATCGGATAAAAGACATACTCACAGTCGTATCTGAGATAGTTATATGGAATGCTTTTGCAATCAAGTCTATAGCACGCCCGGTGATCATGGTCTGCGGCGAATGTCAGCCCCGTTTATCTATAGAATCCTGTGCTAGACTGCTAGACCTTTGAGCACCAAAAGATTCTCTCTTGTGATTGAAACCGAACTTTGAAGTGAATTCTCTCCTGATCGGCGTGGAGGCATCTTTGGCCACCAACGGAATAGCACTGCGCTTAAATTTGATCTGTTGGATGTGAGGGTTTTCTGAGCCTTTTGTGGCGATGCCGGCCGGTTTGGCTTTAGCAGGGAAGTGCTTGGCAAGCAGGGCACGAGCTTCGGGATTGCCTGCTTTTGTTGCACCCGTTACAACTGGAGACGATGTCGACGTGACGGCTGGTGGGACACAGTCATTGCTATGAAATCGATGTACTGGGCACACAGGTTTGGCACAATTCGCGCATGTTGAAATCGAGAGTTGAGGACAAAGAAAGCATGATGATGATGTGACGTTCTCGTGAGTTGTCGAGTTAGTGGCCACGGGTTGAGAGCTGCAGGCATGATCAAATATGTGAGACGAGCAAAAGTCATGCTTGCAATGTACACAAGCAATTGGCAGAAAATCTCGTAGATTGCATTGCTTACAATGACGTCCAACGTCCAAGTCCGAGTCCATTGTTTGCGTCACGAGATGCGTCTTTTCAGCGCTTGTCGAATTGTACATACTTTTGCTTCACCAAACACCTTTCCGGGCTTTCTTCTCTCTTTTTCGCCGCCGTACAAATGGACTCAAAAAGTCGATTTCCCGGCTTACGGCTGTTCAGAATAAATAGCGCAAGTGGTCATAATAGCCACACTGGGCACTCGCAGCCGCCACCATTATCTTCTCTGCCACCGCCTCATCCACCGCCGACGGCTTATGACAGCAACTCCGGTTTCTTCATGTATACCTCGACGATTGGGGCAGCGAGTACACCCGATCTTTCATATAATTCGATGCGTTCACCATCAAGTGATTACCCTCGTTTCCAGTCTCCAGTCTCTCCTTTTCTTCAGCAGACACCCGCGTCTTCTTCCCAGACATCCTATCTAGCTTCACCAGCAACAGCTCTTCGGAAAAGTCTTACCAAACTCTCGTCCCTAGGAAGAAGGGGTACCAAATCAGCAAACATACCTCATTCTCCTTCCCTGAATGTTTTGCCTGAGTGTAATGATGAGGGTATCTCTGCACCGTATAACTTCCAGGTTTGTTCATTTTCATTTCGGAAGTAATTTTCATTCTTGAATCATCTTTTTCAGCATAATATCCATGTGAACGATAGTCTTCAGGGAATGCCTCCATCTTGGTTCTCCACTCTTCTTGCTGCGGGTTTCACTCGAGAAGAAATCGATAATCTTCGAGTCGTTCGCAACCAACGCGTTGCAACACAGCCTATTACAGCAACTTCTACTCGAGATCATATTTCTCCTATCATGGCTACGTTCCCAGCAGTTCACCAGAATACTACGTCTCTCTCCCAGTTTGGCGAATTGTATCACCCCCCTCCAAGGATGAATACCTCCTCTCAAACTTCTCAAAGCACACACCTTCATCACAACCATAATAATCCCTCGAAATCAATATCGTTGTTCTCGAATTCCGTCCGCTCTTCATCTCCTTCGGACTCGAGAGAATCCATATCACCATCTTCGCACGTAACCCAGCAATCAATGCTATCACCCTTGTATACCCAACAAACTGCTGGCTATACCCCATCATCTCATAGTCACCAAACATATTCTCAGTCAGATTACGACGACAGTACGAGACGATCTCCTACAGAGACAAGCTTGCGCGCCTCGACAGACACTGTTACATATTCTCAGCAGTCTTCAAATACGAGTCACATTCACTCTGGACGACGTAGCGCAATTACACCTCCTATCCATACACATAATTATCACCCGGTTATGTATCGAGTTGTTAATGAGGATCCAACCCCTACTACACCTCCTGCGTATGCATCACCTAAATCTCCATACCGGTCTCATGAGAAAGGTCTGGAAAAAGCTTTCCGCTGGGAAGCTTCAACCAGTACTCAAGGACAAAGCTCTTTCGAGGCGAATGTCTCGCCAGTTATCTCACAACCTGCTGCAGACTTAAATTCAACTCATGATTCACCTTTGCAAACTAATTCGCAGTCCCATCGGACAATGCATGTCGTTAACCAAGAAGCCGAAGTTACTCGCGAGGAACCACCCCTGCTACCATCTAATCATTCCGACAAAACCATATCTTCCGCGCCAGGAACTATTGTTGGTGAAGATCACCGTGAAGAGAGTTATATCACTGAGAGGCTCTCACTATCACCTACCTTAGATCCAGTCAATGGCGTGTCGAAACCTGATGTCTCTGTTAATGATAACTTTATGGAAGACCTGGGGGAACACTCGTCCTCCCCAACTGCGCCCCCTCGACTATCTCTTCACACCGATCAGGACGATGATTGGTCGACAATATTGAGATTCTCTTTTTCTGGAAACAATGCAAATCTGAAAAGCGATAATCAAAGCACCACTACCAGTCCATTACAGAACTCCTCGGGGACGGCACCCAATCTCTTCACTCCGAAAGTAAATCGCACATCCCGCCGTAGCTCAATAATTTACGGTCCAAGAGGCTCACCTAGTTCCAAAGAGAAGCTGTATCATAACGCCGAACCCAGATACTCTAGCACCGTTGGGACGGAAATCGGTATCTTGCGTGAACAAGAGGAATCTTCCCCTGTAATCGCGAGTTCCGCCATTCGGCATGAATTAACGAAAGAGGTATACGATGACTCTGCAAATGAAGAAAGTTGGGCGGACAACTATTTGGATATGAAGGATGGCGATTGCGGGGACTCGGAAGATGTCGAGGTGGAGGATGGAGCCCAGGAAAAATCAATCTCCGGAGAATTGACGCTAACACCTGGACGTAATTCTCCCCGCGGTTCTTTTGATTCGTCTCTGACAAGACAGCCACCCTCTCCTGGCACCACTCAACGTTCCTTACCATCTCCTTCACCTTCGCAGTATGTGTTTGTCACTACCCCGAAAGCCATAACTCCACTGTCGCCATCGACATCAATGGTTTCTCCCAGTCTTTCTCCGACATTTGCAATGCGCCCTACTTCGATTCTATCTCGAAGGTCCTTTGATTTACCACCGCCATTACCACCGCCTGAAGAGGACCTACCCCCAACGCCAGAAGAAGCGGCCGCTATGGGACTCGTGAATACTCCTCCCCCGAAGCTGACTCCAAAAAGCACGCACAGTACGCAGGGTGGAGACATAACTCATGCGAACACTCGGATCCAGCAGGACAGTCAACTCGCGCAACCACCAGCTTTTGCAACTTCTTCCAGCCGATTAGGCTCACAACAGCCTCTGTCCTCGTTAACCACCAATATCCCAGCAACAACATATCAAAAGCGAGACCTTCCACCTGTGCCTCTTAAAGTTAATACGGGAGTGAAGCATGCGCACGTACCAACGTCCTCAATTTCTTCGACATCATCGCATAATAGATCCGCTTCAGGATATCTTTCTAATCCGGGTGGGTTGACGATCGGACGTCCACCACCTTTACCTATGCCTCCAATCGGGAAAGTCCTCCCTTCTGTTATTATGCAACAGAGACGAGCCGCAGCGGCTACTAGTGATGTGTACCAGCCAAAAAATACGACCATCAACCGTTTGTCAACTGTAGCCGCAAATCCGAACCTAACACCTTCGCCTTCAGCATCAACCTTTTCTCATTCATCGAAATCCGCATATTCTCCTGATACTTCAGAGACTGACTCAGTTTCTGATATACGAAAGCTATCCACGACTAACGGGAATTCGAGCTCAGTTCGTGCAGCCAATATTTCTTCCTCCCCAGCATCGCTATCAGATGAAGCCGCCTCTCTCACACCCCTGAGGGAGATAACTCGCTTGAATGCATCGTAGACACGAGACACGATGATTTAAGACGTATCCACAGCGATACTTGGTCAGCAGAGAGCAAATCATCGGAAGAGAGCCCTAAAGTTAATGGTCGAAAGAATGATGTCCCACTGGATCTCACAGAAGTTGTCGAACCCCTAGTCCATCTGTCCCGTTGACGCCATCAATCGCGGTGAATGGGCGCGCCATAGTAACTACGCAGAATTCCAATTCCATCCCTCCAGAGTCTTTCCAGATGCACCCCATCCCTCTAGACCTGCCGCTCGTTCTTCATCCAATCAAAGAGTACATTTCCATCGATGTAGAGCCATTAGATGTCTTTTCCGAGTTACAAGAAATAGCCCTAGGCCAGTATGGATCAGTTTACATGGCTCAAGTTCAGTCACAGGAAGACATCACAGCTACATCGACTGTGGCTATAAAAAAAGTACCAATTTCCACCAAAGGCACTCCTAAGATCAGTCATCTCAAACGAGAACTTGGCTTGATGTCGAAAATTCGACATAAACATATACTGGAGACCGAAGCCTTGTTTTACGAGCCTACTGAAAGCATGCTCTGGATACAAATGGAGCTGATGGAGAGGAGTTTAGCAGATATACTCGCTCTAGGGGCAGAGGGCTTAGATATCCAAGAGCGAGTAATTGCCCGATTCGCTTCAGACGTGAGTCATATTCGTCGTTTGCCGGGTTCGCGCTTCTCAATATTTCTCTCAGATCCTTTCCGCGCTCGCATACTTAAATGAACAAGGGATAGCACATCGTGATGTTCGTTCAGACAATTTGCTCATGAATGGTGACGGCGTATTGAAACTTGGTGAGCCTTATTCAACCGAACCTTGTATACGTATTTACCAGGGATATAGCGGATCTTTCCAATGCTATTCAAGTTCCACAGACCAATTCAATACGTCTAGACATTGTGGGGATTCAATATTGGCAAGCTCCGGAAATCAGAAGGTAGGTTCTAATTTATATTCACTAGGTTCGTTTATTAATTCCTGTACCACAAGTGGCCGATATGATGCATTAAAAATTGACGTCTGGTCTCTGGGGGCTACCGTAAGCATACACCGTAGTTTCCATCTACCGCGCTTAATAACACTCTAACTCAGGTATGGGAATGTGCCGAATTCGATCCCCCATTTTCTGAGGTTGAGGATCCCAATGACCTCGGCGTGCGATGGCCCCCGCTTTCGCGCGCGGATCAGTTCTCGAAGGATTTTCATGACTTTCTACGATTATGCTCAGAACCGGCACCTTCACGCCCTCTACCTGGTCGTCTCCTTCGGGTAGGTCATTGAGAAATCTCCGAGTATAACGGCTTATTTTTTTTTCTAAAGCACATGTATATCCAAACGGCATGTCCTCGTGTTGATGTCTTATCCCTCTTAAACGTGTGTCGATCGATGGAGGAGGCTATGCGGAATAGCGATTGAATCCGTTTCTTAATGAAACATATAACATTCATTCATGATGTATGAAGCATACACATATTTTATTTTCTTGTTTACAGGCGTACATTTATTCAGTAATCATATCTTTTCAAATGTCACTAAGACTCACTTGCAATAGTCCGGAGCAATACAGTTTTCATCTTCTTACATAAGTAATATACGGGCGCTAAAAATCACACTCTTTGATCCCAATGAGCACTCTGCTGAAAGCGTCCAGCAGGAATCGTGGTGAGCACCAAGTATTTCATTACTCGGAATATCTTCAACTTAATATCTCCTCGACTCATGAATTTTTGCTCGCTGAAAAGTATTCTGTCGCTCATTCGCTACTGTAGCAGAGCCACCCGTGCGACACTATGGTGGTCTTAAAGACCAGGTGTATTCCTTTGCCATTATTTTGCCAACGCAACTAATATTCATGATTATAGGATCGTATATTTACCAATGTATACAGCCGTCATGATCATGGTATTAAAGGTGCCATGGTGAGTATGCAACATTCTGCAAAAACCTTCCCCTTGCTTATTTCTGTCTGCTTCACTTTTTAGAGTCGTGGGGATTGGCATAAGACGAAGGACATATTATTAAAGGGCGATTCGTGGATAATTCAGACAATTAAAGATTCCGGATTACGTGGTCGCGGTGGCGCAGGGTTTCCCAGTGGCCTAAAATGGAGCTTTATGAACAAACCCGGCTGGGAGAAGGATAAAAGGTTGGCTGCAATGTTTGAGAATTCGGAGGTTGTTGAGCATCTTTTAGACCGCGATATCTAGTTGTCAATGCTGATGAAGGGGAACCGGGAACATGTAAAGACCGTGAAATACTTCGTGGTGATCCCCACAAGCTGGTTGAAGGGTGTCTCGTTGCCGGACGTGGAATGAACGCCACTGCTGGTAAGTGTTACTTGTAATTCTCTTTCCGTATTAAATGTAGATTTATGATTGTATTACAATAGCGTACATATACATTCGCGGCGAATTCTATCAAGAGGCAATGCACTTGCAACAAGCTATTGATGAGGCCTATAAAGCTGGATTTTTAGGCCCCAATGCTTGTGGCTCCGGTTATAGCTTCGATGTTTATGTCCATCGTGGCGCAGGTGCTTATATTTGTGGCGAAGAGACTGCTTTGATTGAAAGTTTGGAGGGTAAACAAGGGAAACCTCGGTTGAAGCCTCCATTCCCTGCTGACGTCGGGTTATTTGGATGCCCCACAACCGTCGCCAACGTCGAAACTGTTGCAGTGGCACCTACAATTTGTCGTCGTGGTGCAACGTGGTTCGCTGGTTTTGGACGGCAAAGAAACCAAGGCACAAAACTGTTTTGCGTCAGTGGACACGTCAACAACCCATGCGTAGTTGAGGAAGAAATGAGCATTCCTTTGAAGGAACTTGTTGAAAAACATTGTGGCGGTATCAAAGGAGGTTGGGACAACCTTCTTGGCATTATACCTGGTGGATGTTCAGTTCCCGTTTTGCCGAAATATAAATGTGAAGAAGTTCTGTACGTTCCTCATTGCTTTTTTTGGCTTTCTCCCCTGGCTTTTGTTTCCAAGTCTTACGTGTTACAGGATGGATTATGATTCGTTAAAAGACGCACAAAGCGGTCTTGGAACGGGCGCCGTCATTGTTATGGACAAAACTACTGACATTGTCAAAGCGATCGCTCGTTTTTCACACGTTTGTGATCTGTCTCCGTCAAGAAGTTTTTTTGACTGACCGAGATCTAGTTCTACAAGCACGAATCGTGCGGACAATGCACGCCTTGTAGGGAAGGGACCACATGGATGATGAACATGATGGATCGTATGGTAGAAGGTCGTGCTCACTATCGCGAAATTGATATGCTGCTCGAACTAACGTACGTCAATTTTTGCAATGACCGGTGAATTCTTCACCTGTAATATTGTTTAGTAAACAAGTGGAGGTAAGACTATTTGCGCCTTGGGAGATGCAGCTGCCTGGCCAATTCAAGGTCTTATGAGACATTTCCGTAAGTCAGTAACCTCAGCTTTGTTTAAAGGATTCATAAGTCTTCAGGGCCCGAGGTCGAGGCTCGCATCTCAGCTTTTAGAAGTCAAAATGGACCTGTGCTCTTTGGTGGACGTTTAAGATCACAGACAGACCCAGGACTTGCTCTTCCCGATAACATGGGTGGTTATCTGGAGGATGATGCCGCTCGGGTGCCTGCCACACCCCCAATGATTTCTTAGGGCACATTCCAACAGCCAATTAATACTATAATGCACATAGGATTTCAAGTGGTAAATCAGAAAAGGATTACACACTGCGCTTATCATAATGTGAAGCTGGTTGGACTTCGGATACATTATACATGAGTTTCCTTGTGTGACACAAAAAGACACATACGGATATATCTACAAAATATAGAAATAGACAACAAGGGCAGCAAGCATTGAAGAGGTGTGTGTTACTACCAAGTTAGTAGCTTTTGAGGTTGTAGGAGTCGACCCTGGAGCAGGAGCAGTGGCTGAAGTATTTAGTGGCCCACTGGCGGGAACTAGCTCACCAACGCCCGTCAAATTCACAGGCGACGGAGCGACTGCAGAAGTAAAGCTAAGATTGAGGTTTGATGCAGTAAACACTTTCCCTCCTCCTGCACCTACGGCTGACACATTGGGAGCCGTAAATGGAACATACGCATTCGCATTTAGAGCACCTGGGATCGGCCCACTGATGTTGGTTAATGGAATAGCATCACCGGTGACATTTACGTTCTGCCAATTGGTTTGCTCGGCGACGAAAGAAAAAACATTAGCCATAGTTCTGTACAACCATTCCACATTAGAATCATATCATCAGTTTAAAATAGAGGGACATACGCATTTGTATCACCTCTTCCAAGTGAGCCCAAACCCCAGTTATTTTGAACGGTACTTAAAATGGAATAATGGGTATAGTAGGTCGAATCTTTGGTTCCGCGAAGTTTTTCTGGGATCCCATTGCCCAGGAGTAAAGTAAAGACTTGGTTATTGACCGTATCCGTTTCATTTTCGTCGAACGTAAGCAGAATAACCGTTCGGTTGTCATTGAAGGCTGTGTTATTGAGGAGAGGGAGGAGCCAGAATTGAAGCCATTGCGCCCCATAGTCAATGTTTGTGTCATGAGCATCATCAACCAGATTTGGAGTTATGAAAGCCCATTGTGGAATGACGGATGCATTCACGTCAGCCGCAAACCCATTGAAATTGCGGATTCGAGATGTTCGGGAAGGAATGGAGGCCACGGAGTCGAAAATAATCAACGGGTTGTGTTTACGCACATAGTAAGTATATGGGGGATCTGAGGGCGAAACATAATCCGGTTGTGTAAAACTAGTGAAGGTGAGTTACATAAGTACATTACAGAAACCTCATTACTTACTTGAAACCTTGGAATCCATCCGTTGGCATGGATTCTTGGTATTCAGCCCAGGAAATGTTCTTAGCCTCCAACAAGTCGACAATCGTTGATATACTGATTATTAATCAAGATCTATCCATAATCAACTGTGGGAGAAGATTAGACTAAAACTTACTTGCTTGGAATGTTGTAAAAGTCATCGTCGTGCATTCCAAAGAAATCACCACCAACCGAAGCAACGTAGTTAGGTTCAGAGGGATGCGTCAAAGCAAAATACTGATCAAGAAGAATCCCTTGTTTTGCTAGATCAAGAAAAGTTTGCTTCCCACAAATGTAAGTTTTACATAGGGTATCACGCTGTTAGATGGAGACACCAACAGTACTATTGGTCGTGGCGAAGTCAGTGTTCTCTAACCAAATCTGATGGGTGGATTTGAGACTTCTCCTTTAGACAAGATACTTGTGGCTGACTTACCTGGAGAAAGCGATCGAATGCTTTTCCAGGGACTACATCGCTTTTTGGGAGAGTACCATTGCTGGGCTGTCCAAAGTTAGGTGAAGGAATCAAAGGCCCACTAGACGGTGCTTTGAAGGTGGGGACCTACAGGAAGTTGAGTCATGAAAATGCAATTTCAGCCAGCAACGAGGTACATACTTGAGCTGCAAAGACAGCGGCAGGTAAAGTCCAAGGGAGGAAAGCCGACAAGGAAAACATGACCAGACAATCAAGACTTCACACATCTTGAGCTTTTTGGTGGCGGTTTATATACATTATAACCAGCGGGGTAATAGTTACCATTGAGGAAGGGGTAATCAATAACTCGATTATTCGAGCTTCGATCAGCGCGGGAGTGAGATATCAAAGATATCAGAGGAGAAAAATTCCCCTTAGGGCAAACAACAATGACTGGGCTGCCTATAGGAATAGCTTACTGTTGTGAGCCGACGAAAAATGTGCTTCTTGGCAATGTCATTTTCACCATAGCATCCTGAACATGAAGTACTGGACCAATAAGAACATGCACGTGTTGTCTATGCTGTTCATTTGGAGCGCATGAGACGTCTGATTTCTACGCCAATCGAGCCCAACGCTAAAATTAGCGCCAATATTTAAAAATGATGCCTTTAAAGAAAGGAAAAGACGAAGCAAGAAACGTGATGAGGAACAGTGAGGAACCGAAATCGTGCGTGAATCAAAATGAGCTAACCAACGGTGATGTCACACGACACGCGACAGCGACAGTGGGAAGAGAATCCTCAACTGCCCTGAAATATTCCGTTGACAGCTGAGCATATGGTCTCGCTGATCTTATGCACCGCGCATCAGACATGTGACTGTGGTAGATATAGTTGACGTTTCATTTTAACAGCGACGCCAGCTTAGAGAACTTGGACTGTCTTTTGCGGCTGAATAAACTTCGCAGGGGGTGCTTAAACTTCAGGTGAAAAGCGTGGACTTTGGTTTAGTGTAATTGTAAACGTCGAACTGCTAAAAAAATATAGAATATAAGAAATTCAGTAATAACAAATGAAAAATGAAAATGAAGGATAATAATAGATATTAAGTCCAGTCGCCGCTCTCCAAACCAGCCTTACTGACTCGCCGAGAAGGTTGTAGGGTATTTTCGTCAACAGGTGCTCTTCTTTTATGTCGATATCGTCCGCTGCTATCCTTGATTTCTAGCTCTTGACCTTGATCCCCTACTCGGGAAACTAAAGTATCATTCGTCCCTGTTGGATTTGATGCTATATCGGGAGTCGATGCAAGACCTGGAGGCAGGCTTTCCCGCATATGTGCATTACGCCGCGCGCCAGGCCCATAGCCATAATTTGTGCCATAACCATGACCATCACCGGGACCTTCGTCATCGTCTGTCTTTGGGACAACCCCAATAGACTTCCCACCCAGCTCTTGTTCTTCAAAATTCATCAACTCCGACACAAATCCAATATTCGGTGAAATGCCTTTCCGTCGTTCTAAAACAAACGCGTACGCCTGCGATAGGGTCCAGTGATTGGCGTGAATCAAGTAGGCCATAACAGCTGTTACTGAACGTGATTTCCCAGCCTTACAGTGAACATACGTTGGGGAGGAGTGAAGACGAGCGTCATCTAAGAAAAATAACGACACTGAACCCCGTGATCTGAACTTGTCGGAGAATAATTCTCACCTAAACATTCGCATACTTCACGTACTCCTTGATTAACATTTTCTTCCTCAACTGTATCTCGCATGGCAATTTTTATATAACGCTCGAATGAGTTTCTGAGATCCAAACCATGATCATCAGGATCACATTCGGCAGCGAGATTTAGTATGCGCTTTACACCCAAATCTTGCAGCTCCTGAACGTGTTCTTTTGTTGTTAACTCGGAGCCCAAGAATAGAAAATTAGGCAAAATGCAGGATACCGTGAAAGTTGGCACCTCAGATGTCGGTGATGTTGGAAGTGGTCGAGCGGTCATAGGTGAAGTGGGGCGAATAGATGGGCCAGACATTGCAGTAAAATAAGCGGTAACAGGCGTTCGCAATGAGCCTTCCTCGATACCTTGATCGTGATGCATGAAGGAGGGTTGTCGCTGCGTAAATTCAGGAATGAGGGAGAACGAGGGGAAGATATTTGTTTGGATCCCTCCGAAGGCGCAGGTAAAGCGAGCGTGCGAGATATTGTTGCAGGGTGAGGGTTATGAGTCTTTATCGATAATCTTCCAACAAAAGACGTATCGAGCCGATGGAGATTGGGAACACTTGCTTTGCGGATGCTGTATGAAGGAACGTCATGAAGGTTAGGTTGTGATGCGTGATGGTGTAGTTGCTGCCCGGTGGGAGTATGAGTGACAAGAGTATCGAGAAAGGGTTTCGTAAAAAGGGCAAACTGAGAGGGGGGATTGTTCGTGTCTAACAAGACAGATTTTGGAGACGAATCCGGAGAACTGCCTGTTATTGACGGAATGACTCGTGGTGTACGAGAAGTACTGTCTTCGGTTTGCGGGGAAGGGGTGGATCTGGGTGATTGAGAGAAGGTGGGAGAATGCTTAACAACGGAAGGTGAAACGATGGCAGCAATTGGAGAGAAATGATAATTATCATCCTCATCATTGTCATCCTCATCGGACGTGAGATATGAAGGAGCGTTTGATATACAACGGAATGCATTAATACCGCCATGCAAATACATGACTGTATTAGATGTACTTTGGAATATGCCATCAATTAGAGAAAGTAAATTCCAAGATAGAGCCGAGTCACGTTCGCGATCATCCATGTCTTCATCGTAAATAACCACGGCACCATCCCAAAGGCCCTGGCCATGGTCGGACAGCAAATCGTCCCATATTCGCCTCCCGGCTTCGGTAGTCACGAAGCTACGCAGTGAATGAATAGAAGTAACGCCGCCGGGTGCCTTGCGTTGGCGTTTGAGCATGAGGGATGGTATAATAATGTTGACACTTCCTGAGATGCGGGATGAATGGAACAGACCGGTATTGCGAGTGTCAATGAGAAGCGGCCGCCTTGGAGAAGATAATCGGCGGACAAGGGATTCAGGATAAATAACGTGAAACGGATTGACCGCAACAGGGCTACAGGTAGTTGAAGAAACAACACTTGGTGACCGCTGTCCCTGTCGTGAGGAAGACGATGAAATGGGACGAAGCTGCAGGTTTAGATGTACACTTCGTCGTAATTTCTCCAGAACGGCTAAGTCCTGGGCGAGTTTTTCATCTCCATCTGCAAATGCTGAGAAAGTTACGGAATCCGAGCTGGTTGAGCTGAGCGGGGTGTAATATCCATCTGGGGTATCAGGCGAAATTATAAAGTCATTGTTCAAAGAGTGTGCGTTGGGTGAAATAGTCAGTGTGGGTAGGTGCCTAGGCGGCAACTTTGTAGGCAGGCTGGCCATAGCCGTTTTTTTTATTGAAAAAAAGACAGGCCAAAAAAAAAGATGGTGAAAGTGCACCCCGGAGTTGTATATTTAAAGTGCTAAGCTGCAGTCCTCGTTGAGCGGGAATAACACGTATATTACAAATCAAAGTTACATAATTGATCAAGTCTTTACTACCTCTTGACTGATTCAGCTCCTACACATTTAGATCTTTATGGCAGACCGAGCTTTCAGAAAGATCGACATCGACATTTATGATGAGGATGTACTACTGGATTCAGAACTCTATGAGTCCGATCCACGAGATGCGAACCAAGCCCTCAGCGATGCGAGGCAAAAACAGGCTACCGTAAGAACACATTTGTCCAAGTGAGTCTTAATGTCGTATTGCTAGAAAAATGCGGAATCGTTTTTTTTGTGCTAATAGAGGTGATTCTTCTGGCGCATTATTCACCATATTAGACGGTGCACCTTATGGCCCCAATGTTGAGGATGCAAAGGCACGTCGTAATTTGATGCTGCCAAAACGACATTGAAATTTCTGATTTCCAATTAGAATATTACATTACAGTCCCTATTATCTATCCTTAATTCGACCAAGTCAGGTGATATACCTACGATAGTGAAAACTTTGGATCCAGATTTGCAGGATACTTTGATGAAGTACATATACAAAGGCATGGCGACGTATGGAGCCAATGATGTCTCTGCTAACGTACTGTTGACATGGCATGAAAAAGTACATATCACCTTTTGTTTATTTGACACATAAAAGCTGACATCTTTCACAAACTAGCTGACAGAAGTAGCCGGGACTGGATGTATTGTACGAGTTATGACGGATCGTAGGACCGTATGACATATTTGACATTGTTATCGATAATTTATTCATACGGGAGCGGTTGACGAACCTTTCGAATGTTGTATTTCTGGGGATGCAAACTGATTCGAGCTTTGGGTCATCGTTCCCTTCCGTTATAAAGAGTATTTACGTAGATGTACTAGCTTTGTAAAACGTTGACAGTACTAAACGCATTAGGCATCATTCGGCAATATCTATGATGTTGTCTATGATGTCGTGCCAATCTAACCACCGAAAGTTGGAGCTTGGAGACCTTATGAGTCCGAATATCCTAACGTATCCCGCCACCCCGCCGGATATTCATATACTCACATCCCCGGCTTGCTTTCCCGTCGCCATCACCCATTTTCAACATGTTGCACGGCAAACGATCTTTCTCGTTGACAAAACATACACATCTCGACTCCCCAGCCTATGATGCAAGCGAAGGTAAGCATGTCCTTCCTTGAGATCTCCCGCTAAAGCCATTAACCGACTTGTTGGTGTTATCAGAGGACAATGATCCACTCACCGATGACGGCGGATCCACAGTATCAATACCTCCCTCAAGGACACATCATGGAAATGCGCCGTCGTCATCCCTAGCGGTATCTTCGGGCTCCAATGTTCCTACAGGCTCTGCAGCACGGGCTCAACTGTTCCAGATGAAGAGAACACAACCTCATGTTTATCAGTCACATGTACATCCCCATACGCACCATGCATCCCGCATCACCGCCATCCTCTCGTCAGATGTTGATGATGGTGTCGATTCTCCAACATACGATGGCGATGTAGAGTCCAGCTCAACTGCGGTAGCAAAAGAGAGGGACCTTCCCTCCAGTTCTGGTACACCTCTGGCGTCCCCGATCCTTGGTACTTCAAACGAAATGACCCTTATGTCGAATCTCACCCTCTCTACCACGCAACATGAATATCAGGATGAAGTAAGTATCGCTGACCACCGAACTGCAGAACCAACTCCCACCACTACCGCCCCCGGAGATGTCACCAATTATTCTGAAACCATTGCTTTCAATCCAAGCAGCTTGACTGAGGAAGAAATTCAATCCTGGGTTAGGAATGTCATTCGTGAATCCAATCTTGGCGGATTTTTCACTATCAATCCCCCACCAGTAGGGAGACCCGTAAGGATTTACGCTGACGGTAGCGTTCTAAATTTCCTTCTTTGTTATACATGACTTTGAGCTGATAAAAATGGGCTAGGCGTATACGATCTGTTCCATTATGGGTAAGGTTCATGTTGCTCCTTTATTAAGAATAATACTTTGATTCCTTTGCAATCTCGTCAAGGCACGCGCTACAGTTACGTCAAGCCAAATTGTCTTTTCCGTCGGTTCATCTGATGGTAGGTGTATGCTCGGATGAAATAGTCAGCTTGCACAAGTCGGATACAGCGATGAACCACGAAGAACGGTCAGGAGTCTTGATACCCACATTCTTGTTATTCCAACTCAAACAACTGTTGTACAGCTGTGAATCCATCCGGCATTGCCGTTGGGCGGATGAGATTGTTAAGGAAGCGCCATGGGTGATAGACCAGGCCTTCTTGGACAAATGGGCAATTGACTATGTCGCACACGATGAGGCCCCATATGCTAGCGGAGATCATGATGATGTGTACGCTTATGTGAAATCTCAGGGTAAGGAAAACATCAATGAATATGATTATGAAGTTTTATTTAAAGGCGTGGTATACACAGGTAAATTTTTACCTACGCGAAGAACCCCGGATATATCGACCTCAAGTCTATTGGAACGTATTGTACGTTATTATCGCCAAGGAACTTTTGATGCAAAATTGGAAAAGAATGGACATAGCGAGTTGAAAGCACAAGGGTCCAAATACGATAGCAACCGAAAATAAGAGCAGGACTGTTCTTCGGTCAAAGCTTCGGCTAGACCTACCAGTTTTAACGTCGTAACTGAAGTGATTTACATATGTAGCAATACACGGTTTCCTATAATGATGTCAGGCTCTTTACATGTATATGGATCTAGTGAAAGCAGAGAAATACAAAATGGGTAAAACAGATAAATTATTTCGTAGATGCAGGATTAGCAACGTAATCTTTTGTTAAATCGATGTCTTCTTTTAGATGAACATTTGTAATGCGAGTTGGCCGCTGCCGAATGGCTCCTTTCTTTCCTTTTTTCTTCGTTGTGGGTGGTTTAGGTATAACGGCTTCGGAGGCTGTTGCCTGCAGCCCCTCTAAAGTAATTGTGAGTAACTTATTGTAGTGGTAATATGAAAGACCGACCGGAGGCTAGCGACTTAAGAAGATCAGCATCTTCAGGAACAACCAATGATCTCCAAAGATCTTGAAACTCTACATTCCGGGTGGAGTTCTAGAACAAAAGTGTTGATGGCATGACACACCATGAACACACACCTTGCTCTACAGGCATACCACCGGCTTCCTCAGTTGCCTTGACTTCGTTCCAAAATACAAGGCGCATTTGTCCGTCTTTTGCTGTCCTTGTGACAAGAACTTCACCTTCCTTCTCGAGCTCTTCAATGGCCTGTGGTGCTTCTTTCCAGGATTCCTTCAAAGACCGAACCGAAAGACCGCCACCGTTACGAGTATGACGCTGGATCTCAGTTAAAAGGGCGGCTTTCGTTGTGAAAGTATAATCATGCTGAAATTAGTTCAAAAAAAATTATCAGGTGTCGGAGATGATAATGATTGATACTCGATATGAATATAAGTCTGTTTTTGGATCATATATAATGCGATCATGAGATTTGAATTTTTCGAGAAGAATTGGGTCGGAAAATAAAGATGTGTCGGTAATGATTGCTAGTTCTTGAAGGCGCATTGGATTTCCATGATTCTTAACAACATTAAAGCAAAGATGCACCAAACGTAATGAATTAATGTTGTACCTTCAGATAATTGACAGCGTACACTAATTGGGTCATCGTATTCTGACCGGTACCGGTGTCCGCTGGCTGCGAGTATACCACATCTATAGAATACCACTGGTGAGTCGGCACGATCCACTCGAGACGCAGAAGACATTACTGGTCTTAGGTTTTGATTTCTTTTGCTTTTTAAATGGAGGCTCGTCTGCATTTGAGCTTACGGGAATGATCGTCGGCTGAGACATGACGCGCAGATGATTACAATGCAACAAAGGCGAAGGCAGTCGTCGAGGCCGAAGTATGGAAGGGAATGCTATTATTATGTAATGTGACACATGCGTGACATGACTAAGCATGTGATTGACGTCATGAAATAATAACCGGTTTCGGCGTTTACCGAAGGCGCCTCGAGAAAGCTTTGCTAATAACAAATATTAGGTTAGGACAGTAGTAGTGATCGTCCACTCAGCGACCTCAGTGAGCACGACGAGCGACTGCACACACCTCTGGGCTGCAGGACTCGGTTAGCTACACTCTGCATCGCACATGGCTGCTTTCTTTTCACGACCGACTTCAGCTGCTGTCAAAATAATAGCACCTCCCCGTTCCGATGGTTCCCCAGCTCAGATCCAGTCAGAACAGCTGCGTCAGTTTTTTTTTGTCTGTTGTTTTTCTTTCAGCATTGTCCTAAAGCCTTAAAAAATGATCTCAGAATCAAAACTATGCGGGAACATCTTAAACTTTGGGTATATGGCTCTTGTATCCTTTCTACAGTCAGATCTTGTCGTCCTGACTGAAACTCAGTGTGTGTCAATTCGAAGGTCTCGGCTGCATTTTCTACCACCCACCCGTGAGCCTCCTTCTATTCAAAAGATGTGCCACTTGAGTATTCCTTCCGAATAGAAAAAGAGCGAAACGGAGCGAGCGTCCACTTCAACAGAGTTGTATATGCTTTCTCTTCCTCGCCTTCTAGCTTTATTGAATTTTATAGTGCGAATATAGACTCCACGTTCCAGCGTGATCAACAGTCAAAGGGGGGGAACGCGCAAACAACCCAAAATATAAATGCGCCTGTCTTCGTGCCTAAAGGCGCCCTCTCAACCGAAGGTTTTTCCAGTGGTTCCTTGGGTCACACTGTGTTGAGTCTTCTTTCCAATCGGCACTATTGGTAATTGAGGGGTGTTTTAGACTTTCTCCCACAGCTGCTTATGATCATTATGATTCCTATGACGCTCCCCATCCGAATGTTGAGAAGGACAGCCCCCACCAAATTATACAAGGAATGCATAATATGCAGCTCGTGTGTATAAGTCTGGCATTACGGTAGTTTTGTTCCCTCATAAGTCATCGTTAGAACAATTATGATGTTGGTGGCGATACAGTAATTAACAACGGATCGGTACCAATGGGCGCAGGGGGGATGGGTGTTCAATTGGATAGTTACTATCCTCCGCCTGCGAATGGATTTGTTCGGCAACCAGTACGTACGCATTTTAAGCACTGTAAATCTTCTTCGATGGCAATTTTTCCAGCTGAATTATCACCTTTACACTCCTCACACTTATAACACCAACACCAAATTGGATAACCCCCTCGCGTCCTTCTTCATGTCGGATACTCTTCGTCAAGATTTGACACAACGCTCTGAGACTACAAGGACAATTCTTCCTTTGCAAATGGTTAATTTACCTGACGAACTACAAGGATATCATACCCTTGTATCTCTCGAGAACCCGGTGATGCCTAACGGAAAGGAACGCAGACCTAATTTTGGTAATTGGTACTCTTCGATATATAAAGCAATTTCTGCAACGGATGGATTAACCTATGCGCTTCGTCGTATTGAAAGTACGTAATACACTCATCGCTTTTGATTTGTTCATCAACCCCTCCCAGATTTCAGACTAATCAATGAGGCCGCTTTTGATGTAGTCGAGGTCTGGTCCAAAATCCGACATCCAAGTATTGTGTCAATGCACGAGGCATTTACCTCTCGAGCATTCGGCGACAACTGTGCGATTATAACCGCTTTCTTACCAGCGTAATATCGACATTCATTAATTTGGTCTAGCATTGATTGTATCTTATGATTATCATCCCTGTTCAGTAACCCTTTTCGATGCGCACCTGAAGCTCTCCTTGCAAACCCAAAGACCCAATAGCGCGCTTTCTAACAATCAATCATCTACATCTATTTCAGAAAAGGTTTTATGGAGCTACATTTCCCAAATTGGAAGTGCTATTCGAGTCGCTCATTTAGCAGGATTAGCAATACGTTTAGTTGATTCAACCAAAATTTTACTGACAGGGAAAAATCGGTATGTCTTGTTTCTATTTGTTTTGTGGAATTTGGATGAATAGCAACTTAGTGTTCGACTTGGATGTTGTGGATTGGTTGATATCTTGACTTACGACACACGTCAAGATGTACATCTGCTGCAAGTGAGTAATCGACATGTCATCAGTTCTCACTTGATTTACCTGTCAGTAGCAAGAAGATTTATTACAGTTTGGGCGTTTGATTCTGGCTCTATGTTGTAATAATCTAATGGCGGGAAATAACTTGACAAAATCACTGGAAACAGTGACAAGAAATTATTCAGCAGATTTAAAGGCTGTTATTATATTCCTTTTAGGAAAGCCAGCAGCACACAAGGTGAATATTCAAGAGAGCGTATTGGATTATAAACTTAAGGAGTCCATAGTCAATCAATCAATTATTTGATATGATAGGACAGCACTTAGTGCTTGAAATGGAGCCTTAGAATGGTACGCATCCATGACTTTATGTTTTAGATCACGTCAAAATTTAACAAAATTGCAGGCAAGCGGATAGGCTGGAAGGGGAATTGACGCGTGAGTTGGAAAATGGGAGGGTCGTGCGGCTTTTGTGTAAACTAGGATTTATCAATGAACGTCCTGAGTGAGTTTCACTTCTGGTCTTCTCGTGTGCTCAACTTTAATTTAATATAGATTTCATTGCGCTCCTCGTTGGTCAGAAACTGGTGATCGTTATGTGCTACAATTATTCAGGGACTACGTATTCCATCAAGTGGATGAAAACGGAAATCCTATAATGAATCTCTCGCATGTGTTGACGTGTCTCAACAAGGTGAATAAGTTTTATCCCTCCCGTACTCGGATGATTTACACTACTGCTTAGTTGGATGCTGGGAGTGAGGAACGTATCATGTTGGTTTCGCGAGATGAACAAAGCTGTTTGGTAGTAAGCTATAGGGAGCTCAAATCATGCATTGAGTCCTGTTTTAGGTCCGTACACACTTTCAATTATGATAGTAGTATTGACACATTCTCAGTGAACTTGGTCGCCGAAATACTCGATGATAATCAACCCCCCCCCCGTATTTTTGTGGCTAAGGTGTATTTGTATTTTGGTATCCTTATAAATTTATTAGGCCATATTAGAACTAGAACCAGGTTAATATAACGTACAGGTGAGGGTCGTGACATGTGAGAGAGGATAACAAAAATCGTTCCTGGGACGTTTCCGGCCTGTTTTTACTAGAAACGTTTGTTGCTTGTGCCTATCCAGGTATGTTGGCGGAACTACTGGGGCGTATATCACCAACCAGCGTTTAACCTATATGAGTATATCCTTCCCGAAGGACGCGAGAAATCCTTACTACGCCCTCGCACAGTGTAGAAACTCGAACGCACTGACAATGGATACGAGCTTGTCGTGAAAAATCCAAACTCCTCCACGACCGTGACCAACACTAGTCATAAGTTGTACAAGTTCGGCCAGTTAGACCTGCTGTGCCTTCTCAGCGGTACTTTTGATGTACTCCTCGACAATATACGCCTGAGACACTGACAGAGATCGAATTAAATGCATGCTGCCACGTTAATAACTATGGTGCACATTTTATCATTCGCAGAGATTCCATCCAGATGGTTCATTTATAAGATAACTAAGTCATTCTGACAACTATTAGTTCAATTCATGTCTTTGGCGCCTCCTTGACTTTCAAAACAAAGTTCAGTTTAACATACACAACCAATGTAATAACTAGGAGCTATGGCAGCCGACGTTAAGCTAGCTCGTTTTATGACTACTTCTGAAAATGATCGTACAGTACTGTTTGTTATGCGGGCGTATAACCAAATCTGGAAAAACTACTAGCAATATGATAGTATAAAAATGTTTCTACTGTCCAAATAAACTTTCACTTCGTTTTCTCTTCGAAAGTCCAGTTGCCGCTGTTGACGAACCGTTCCCGCTAGCGCCGCCATACTGTGATCCCGAATGATGGGCAACGACTTTACTTCCTCTTCTAACCACCGGTAAAGGTTGTCTATAATCTTTAAGATCATAGTCCCACGTGGCAAGTAAGTGTGCATCAGCAAGGACTTTAGTAGCTGCTTCCTCTTCTTCTTCCCCCTTTTCCTTTCCTTTCGCTGTCTTATGTTCCCCAGCGCCAGCACCAGCACTTGCATTCGTTCCCATGTTCCAATGAGCAGAGACTGGCGGTCCATAAAATAGCTTCTGGTTGTTTCTTTCTAGTGGTGGAGGAGCGGTCAAACGAGAGACCTTCATCAAAACCTGGTGCTGCAAGAGGAAATCACTTTAGTTCTTAAGGTCAGATAACAGGTAATGATGAGACTTACAGATAGTATATTTCTGGCTAGAATGGGAATTCTACTGCCTTGCATAGTTGTTGGTTCGACATAAGCGACCGGACTTGCTACGCTACGAGCATGCCATTCGGGTGGCGGAAGGGGAAGGGTGGTAGGGACCGGGGTAGCAGCAGAGTTCAATATAGGTTTGCCATTCTTGTCTAATGGGACAGCGTGGGCAGGTAGAAAAGCAACTCTGCGCGGAACACATGTATTCACGCTACTCGTTCCAAACATAGTGGGTGCTGGAGAATACGCTCTAGATGAAAGTCCCACCATCATCATAGCGAGACTGTGGTGCAGAGGATTGGACGTCAAAGCACCGGAAGTAGAAAGGGAAGAAGACTGCAAATAGGAATACGAAGATAATAGCGACGGAATTGTAGACATAGATATATTGTCATTGGAGGGTACGGAGGAAGCAGGTTTCGGAAAATGACATTCCGGAGCGTTCGCAAGGGAGGAGTTTTCGCACGGTATGCTGGCGAGATATGTGGACGAAGCGGACGCCAGTGCAGGAAGAGCAGGCGAAGGTTGTCGAACTGCTAAATGGACTCTCGTTCCGTTCTGCAATTGTGAATTCTCGGTCGTAGGACCGTTAGCCTCTGGTGAATGAGTCTGCGGTAAAGCTGGCGGTGGTGTTGGTGATGGAGGTGGTCTTAAAGGAGGAGTCGATTCCCCGGTTACAGAAACGACTGAGGAAGGAGGAAATGAGTGAATTCCGTTGGGAAATCGAGGGAAAAAACTCGGAACGTAGTCAAGGAAGTACGAGTCAGAATTAGAATCAGACAGCCGTGTACGTTTTCGAGGATGAATGGATGAAGGGTCAGTTTCCAAATCCATCAACATTGAGACGGTTGCATCTGTGAAACTAAGATTATTATTATCCAAGAGTTGTTCAGTATTCTCTTCTATTTTGATAGGAAGATCCTCTCTCTCTTCATCGTCATTGTCATGATCATCGTCATCGTCAGTAGTGGTGGTGTCATAGTCCCCTTCTAATGGTGCGTACACAAGAGGTATATCATTAGACGAGTCGTGAAATATACCATCCTGTATGATTGCTACAAAACAGATTCAACATTGAAAAACACAGAGCAGTAGATGTCAGCCGTACCTTGTATCTCGGTCAACTCCTCGGCCCTTTTTGCTGTCTGAGCGGTGTATCGTACCAGCTCGTTTGCCTCGCCCTCTGCATACTCTCTTAGTTCTTCCATATCAACACCAATTTCACTCAGAGCCGAGATAGCATCGCGCACAGTTACACCCGTCCGTCCTGCATGTTGAGCGTACTTGGCGCACGTCTCAGATAACAATACCAGGTAACGCGAAAGGATGTCGGTGAGGACGTATGTGGCACGAGAGGAAGTTTTTGAAAAATTGTGGGCGTGCAATGTTCGCGTCGTGGTAGTATGCAGAATCTGTGCTTCAATGACATGATCTAAAGAAAGTGGAAGGGAAGAAGAGGTGGTCATTTTGCGAAACTCTGCCGAGCCACAGGCGCGAACAGGGAGCACTCAGATTTGTCAGCAGTTGACAAGCTTCACAATCCACTTGTCCACTGCACCACGAGTGAGCGTTATCCCTTCTTAAAGTGCTAATAGCATGTATATTGACCATTATTAATTTTGGCATGTTTAATGAGAACAGATTATGAACAGGTATCAAACAGGTATATATACTATTTGTACTTAGCATGCGAGGAAAAAGAAAATGACATCCGATCTTGCATCAATAATCGTGACAAAGAGAGTGAAAAGGCTCCAGAATGCAAAGAAGCACAGCAAGACTTGATAACAAGTCTAACACGAAACATAAAAACAGACAAAAACACAAATGGACGCACAGCAGCAACAGCTCCTTCCACACCCCTGTTCTTCTCAGCGCACCAAAGGTATGCGTCTAAGGCGTGGCAATAAAAACATATCATCCTGGATTGGACATGATCAGAATATACCTCCATTATATCCTGTTCATGCTTCTCGGCCAAGAAGCGATTGCAGAACCTCTGTCTCCAGCGACCGGATCCTGAAGCATCTCTGATATGATTTTACATCGACTCCAAACGGTACGCACGCAGCTAAATGCTGAGCGCCTACGAAAGCCTTGATGACACCAGCAATCAACCGTTGTTTATGAACATTGATCAATGGCTCCAGTGCTATATCCTCCGGTAAGGGTTGAAGATTGAAAAATACCTCTGAGTGTGAAGGGGGAGATAGTGTGCCAGTTGATATATCGATCAAGACGGGCTCGGTTGGCGCAGTTGGGTCTATAAAATCCGGGAGTTTCTCGTAGGCATACAATTGTGCCAGGTAGGCACCCAGGAAAGGAAGACAGTACGGCTGCCGATGCTGGTGCGAATGCCCCTGCGGAGAAGAATGCTCTTTCTCCTTGTCTTTATCAAATGCGTTACCAGCAACAGACGGGGAACTAATGGTTCCACCTTCTGCTCCCGAATTCAATGGCCTTTGGTCAATCAATGCAGCCGTCGCGTTTCGGATATACTTAAACTCTCCTTCACGTGATGCGAACCGTTTCAGATCCTCGAAAATACGCTGTTCCCACATGCCCACTTTGTTCCATTTCTTACTCATGGCTTTGTTCACCCATCGTGTCTGTAAACCGGAGATAATGGCGACGAGAGTATTGAAGTTGTTGTGAAGATACATTTTCTAGACAATCACAGCGATAAGACGAACAACTTTATCAGTATAAATTATCAGTGACGTACCCAGGCAATACGAATGATTTTCTCGATCAAGATCACCCTCTCCACTGGATGTGTTAAAACAACTTCCGAAGCGATGAAATTTACAACAAGGTCAAATCTTGCACGTAATGCCAAGATGGAGCTCAATTTAGGATGCGTAGCGGCGTGAAGTATGGATGTTGAATGCGGATGTGCCCCGATATTAGAGTCCGAGCCGTTGCTGTCGCCGTTGGCACCATTACCAAACGTCGCTCCTGCATTCTTTAATCTTGCTCTGTCCTTCACAAACGAGACCCAATCCCGTACATTCACATCTTCAATGGCCTGTCCCCATTGATGCGAGATAATCTCCTCAAATTTGATTTTCTTGAATAAATCAGCCTCGATGATCATGAATTGCTGAGCAAGTAATTCGGAACGATGAAGGAGAATAAAAGACCGGTAAGCATAAGGCACTGTCGAACCTGGATGTAAAAGAGGTGCAGACGGCGCATGTCCTGGCATTGGGACTGAAGTGGGAGAATTCGCTGTCACGCCCAATGCAGCAGCAGTAGCGCTAGACACGGAAGATGGCTTGAAAGTCACATTACTGTTCAAATCAGCTCTCTTGGAGGGTAGTACAGTAGGATTGCGAGCTGTATGTGCTGCAATAGTCGAGGTCCGCGCGTAGGCAGCATCCGTCCTGGGAGAAACACTTGTACCAGACTTGACAAAACCCCTCGATGAAGATATTGATACCGTGGAGCTCACACTCCCAGATCTATCTCGTTCTTGGGCTTTATATCCACTTCCATGCTCAGTGTTCGCAGAAGTAGACGCTACAGTCACGGTCGGATTGAGGTTCACAGAAAAATCTTCTTCCTCGTCCTTGTAGCCAACGCTCTCGGCGCTAAGACTGATACCACTCTCCATGCTTCCAACACTCTCGGCACTGACACTATATTTTCTCTCTCCAACGCGCCTTCTTCTACTCCCTTCGGCACTGAAATCTATGCCATCGGGAGCTTTCGCTCGAGCAGTTTTTAACCAACGCCCAACCTTTATGTCCTTTTCTCGCTGTCTTTCAACGTCAATCTGACCTTCTAACCGTCGCAGCGCAGCTTCAGCATCTCCCGCCTCATCTTCATCGTCCGAAATGAGCTCAATTTGCCACTGTTGAAATTGAGAAGTATACCCCCCAGCGTGACTTGTGCCGGCTTGACTAGTAGTTCGCTGAGACGACAAGGAAGTAGAGCGAGAAGAGCGACTAGAGGCTGTTGGAGAGCCGTCATTTCTACTTCGCGTCCGCATAGCAGCCGAAGTAACGTTATCAATTCTTTCCCTGGAACCCGATCTAGATCGTATACTTAGGACAAAGGATGATCTTGATCGTATACCTAAGGATGATACGCTCCCGCCTGAACCACGCACGAACTGGAACTCACGTCGAAGAGGAAGTCGACGTGCCGGTTTCCCTTTGCGAATTCCAACTCCAGCGTCAGCGTCTCTTTCAGCTTGATTGTGATCCTCGATGCTAGATAAATCGGATTCAGAAGTAGATAGATCGTAATCATCCAACGACACAATGTTAGGAGCCCATCCCTTCTTTAAACGACTGGCACTAGCACCCTGAACGGAGTTCTCGTAGGTTGTTTCCCCCACGTCTCGCTTATCTTCATGAGACTCGCTTTGGTCCGAGTCTGAATATGATAACGCAGAAGTAGAGGCAGGATCGGCTACACTCTCAATAGAAGCCCGTGTATCTGCCCCGGATTGGCCATCAAGAGCCGGGTTAAGATCTAGACCAGAACGCGTACTGTTCTCGTCAGATTCTGAAAAAGAGCCAGAAATTGAGATGGCGCTGTGGGAAGGAATATCAAGTCCAGGAGGACGGGGCGGGTAAGCAGTATCGTCGCCATCCTCGTGACTACCGACAGTAGAGGGGCTATCAACCGTCGTCGAGCGATCACTAGGTATTTCAGTATTGCTTTGCTTTGGTGCTATTACACCTTCTTTAGGTAGAGCAACAGCAGAGCCGGATGCGTTACTGCGTTCAGTTTCAGAATGAGTTGGACCAAGCTTCAGCATCTTCAAATACTCTTCTACACCGCCTTTCACGTGCAAGAGTTCTTCCGCAGGATTTACCATCTCTCTCCCGATTCCGACCCTGGGGTCACGGGCGATCTCAGAAGCAGGACCAGAACCTGATTCTAGTGAAAATGGACTAAATGACGAATCCGGACTTGGGTTCCTGACTTCGATCTGGGGAATATACGCGATAGCCATATTGGCTGCGTACGGACTTCCTCCAACGGCAGCTGAAGATCTAACATTTAGGACCCGCTTCCACCGTCCTAACCTTCCAATAGTGTTTACGAAAGCCCGGGATATAGCACTGCTGTGATATGGTGCCCCGGAACGAGAAGGTAAAGGTAATGCTCCTATTCCTGCAGGCTGCGCGAGAGGCGCATCGATTCCTGGTTTAGGCGATTTAACGTGATCAAGGATGGTCTTTGAGAGGGGCTGAGAAAGCAATAAAGTGTCAGGTGACGTGAACGGAATATGTGAGGTGGCAAGAGCAGCGAGCGCCGCAGAACCGGCCTTCGTGCCCAATGTAGGGTAGACACCAAGCTTGGCTGCACCGTCAAACGAAATTCCAACGTCCATTCCTGTAGAGCTGGATATCGACCCCATCCCCGAATCATTGTTATGAGAAGGTCCACGGGAAAAATGCACGTTTGAAAAATCAAGATCGACATCGGAATCATCTGTGATTAAATCAGTAGAACTGGCGACAGTGTCAGTCCCCCGCCTAGCGTGTGCTGCTTTACACTCTCGAACCACCTTTTTCAGTTTTCGAACAATACTCTAAGGAATGAAGGGTCCCAAGTTAGAGATGTAAAAAATAATAAACAATGAGCAGACGATCAGCATACCAAAGCGTCCCCGCCACCGTCACTTCTCGTACTTAGATCCCTGAAAAGGGAATTCAACCACGCAGTGAACAAGGTACACAAGGCAGAGTTTGGCAAGAAATCTTCCCGGAAGAAAGTTAAAAGCCAATAACGGATAGCGATAAACGTCCTGACACGAATAATCCGCCGGACCATTTCATCCTGCTTTGAGGTAGGTTTTTCGAGAGCCCAATGAAACCTACATATAAGGAGATGACAAAGGTCTACAGGCGTGATATAGGTACGGTATGTAAGGAGAAAATTGAGCAACTCGTCGTAATCTAATTCGGAAGTGAGCTGGGCTATCCATCGTTCAACAGTGGCGGCAATGATAACAGTCCGAGGAGCTGCCTCAGGATTGGTAGAAGGAACAGAGTCGGGTTGACGCGCATTGCTTCTTTTCCTAGGTGGGAGAGGCGCGGCCGATGACGTCGAATGCGTGTGAGAAGATTGCGTATTAGACTCTGCTTGACTACCTCCTGACATCGAAACAGACATCGAAGCGTCGTCTCGACTAGCCGCACTCGTATCTCCACTATCCCCATAAATCTCACCCCATATGACAAATCGCGGGTCATCCTTGGGGTTGGGAGATTCAGTGGCAGTTATTTTTATGGTTGCGCCAGTAGGAGGCGCAGATGATAATGCTGAGGGCAACGGCAAACCCTTATACGTTTGAATAACGTCGAAGACCCGAGTCGAGAAATGAAGCCATGTGTTACTGCTATCGGCGGACGGAAAGGGGTAATCGCCCAAAGCAACATTTATGGTCTTATCTTCTTTTGCAAATTTCGGCGTGTCGGGCTCTGACGAAGAAGCGACTCCAAGCGCTTTGTTGTCATGTTCGAACGACGAAGTATCGCGCTCTTGTTGTCCATTCCCATTCCCAATACCAATATCCCCAATACGGGCCGTAAGTCCGGACTCAAAGGATTGCATCTCTCTCAATTCTCGAAGCTGGGGTGGCTGAGAAAGAAAATCTTCCGTCAGCGGCGACGAGTTTTCAGCAACAGTAATGGGCTCCGAATCTAGACTTAAGCTCCCATTCGAAACACGTAAAGGAGTCGTGTATTTCACATTTTCACCAAAGGGAGAAGCTATACGCCAGGGTTCCCCGATAGTGTAATTATGGAACAAGTTATGTAAACTGTTGTTGATGGCCCCATTGTTCGCGACACCAACGTTAACACCAACGTTGCTCAGAGCTGCGGATGTTGACACCGAGGGACGACGGGGGAAATTTGTAGCCGCATTTTGAGTAGAAGCGAGTCCAGCAGCTGATGAAGAGCGCGATCGCGAGGAAGAAGAAGCGGCGGTAACTGGCGCAGACGCAGAAGTAGATGCCACTGTTGAATCCATTTCATCATGGGTATTAGCTGAAATATGACTATCGTCTACGTTCCCAACCAATATAGGAAGACCCTTCATCGCGCCACTAATACTTTTTCCTTTTCTCCTCGATGACGAGGCAATGGCACCCGTATCCGTAGCAAGCTCAGATACCCATCCCAAAACCTGACTGAAAGCATCCGCTCCAGCCGTCAGCTCGTCACGAATTTCGAAAGGAGGATAAACAGAGTAAGTGTCATATCCATATGTATAACGAGAAGAAGAAGCATGATGTTGTGAGGGCGCTTGGGAATGGGTGTCTGTTGAATTGGAAGGGCTCAAGGTTACACGGGAATGAAGATCGGAATTAGACCGTGTCTTGCGCAGCTTGCGACGCGTAACCGGTGGGGGAGACGACGGGGACGAATTAGTTACCGGACTAGAAGTTATATTTGAACCATTCTGTGCTTGATTCGAATTCATGCTCCCGCCAGTAGCAGTATTACTATTATTATTAGGCTTGAACATCCCTGAAGGTAGAAAATCTTGCACGCTAAGACGTGCTTTTCGACGTGAGCTTGTGGTGGCAGTAGTCGTTATGGGTTGTTGATTTGGAGGTTGTGGCTGTGATATTGAATTTGAATGGTCAGATGGAAGTGGCGCCGAGTCATCGTCTCGTCGGCTTCATGTGCGATTTTCAAAATGAGTTGAGAAACCGTAAAAAAGAGACCCTCTCACCTAATTCGGAATACTTTTGCTCCCGATTCATCTTCAACAGCGGTAATAGCGTACGGTGATCGAACAACTTGATCGCGATGCCCTACTCTCAAAATTTTGTCATAACATTTCTTGAGCTCTCGCGCTGCAAGTGCAGAAGACGTTTGAACAAAAGAGCCATCAGCTAGAGATAAAAATTAGAAACTATACAGTTGAAATCAAGCAAGGCCAGTAACAACTCACGAGCAATGAAAAGATCAGCTTTGGTGACTTCGGGAGGTAACGAGTCGATATCAATTCTGGAAGAATCTACTCCAGTTCCCTGCTCAGTCCCCAAATCAGACGATATCGACTTTGAAGGTGCCATGACAAATGTTCTGGCTGGGATAACATGAGAACTCGTTCCATGAGCTGTGGCGGACGGTGCCGGGACTGGAATTGGGATGGAACGAAGATCAGGAATGATAGGAGATGAGGAACTCGAAGGATGGGTAGATTGTGCATCCGAGAAAGACATGGTCGACTTCACCAGACTTGGTTCAGCGTCAAGACTAATGTTAGAGGTGTCTTCGTCAGCGTTGGGTGGTGAAGACGGTGAAGATCCATGCACGTCTCCCAGACCTAATCCACTAGACGAATTAAGAGATAGTTCGAGAGGTGGGAGAACAGGCGCGGTGTCGGAAGAATCGCCGGCTAATATTGAGGATGACGAAGGTGCGGGTAAGTGTGTATCACCGGGTGGAGATGTGGTAGACATAATATAATGTTTGGTCGTAGGAAATTCGTAGTGTGTCGATGAAATAAGATATAGCCCCGCAATAAGAGTAGTAAAAAGACGAGTTTGATGACGAGAGTTCGACGATGAGGGTAGGTAGGTTGTCGGGTCGAGTCAGAAAACCTCGAAAGGGTGGTAGGAAGCGGGAAAAGTATAAGAGTTGGCGTAACAAAAAAGCTCCTGGGTAAGAAAAAAGCGAGAAATTTGGCCTTTAATCTTTCGCTTTTTGATTTTTTTTATTTCTTTGGCTCAGAGTGATCGTTTCATAAGCATTATGAAAATGAATGCCGTAAATAGATGGATGATCACGGTTGGACCAAGGACCTCTTGTTATTTCAGCTGAAGCACAGGTGAATTGGAGGCACCAATGGAGTATTGATGAAGTCAGATGCGATTATCGACCGTAAGGAAAAGCAACAAGGGAGAGAGGGGGATACAACAGAGAATTGACGCGAAATCGACAGCAGACACAGCAGTGATTGTCGGAGGCGTCAAACAGAATTCCTCCGAAAGAGATAAACAATTCAAAAATCCCCCTCGATCAATTCACTCGGTGGTAGACGAGCTGCGAGGTTGTTGTCGACGTCGTACGTCGTCTAGCGTTTGGAACCTAGATAGGCCTAAACGACGGGGAATGGGGCTTTTGAAGGCTGAGACCTTTTTAAGGAAAGGCACGAAAACGCACAACGAGACGAATTTGGGTGGATGCTGACGTAATAATTTCCAAGTTTTCCCTTTGGTCAAAATCCGAAATTGCTTACGTACACTATATACTTGCTAATCTCTATTCGTCACAATGAAGGGCTATTGTTGTCGTCCAATGATCAGTCTCCTTGGGTCTCTCTCTCTTTTTGTGGGTCTCAAAATTATTATTGGCCCATGCCGTTCAGCGGACGCTTTTGTCCCCCTTCTTCAATAGTTCTTCTCTCTATCCCTGACGGACTCGGAACTGGCCCCGATCTCTGTTTAATCTTTGTACCACCCCGATTCATTGTCGCGTTCGATGAAATTTCTAGCTCCAAAAATAATTTGGTCTCCGGTGTATAAAAGAAATATATTTATATACATATATCCGAACAATGTCTAAGTAAATAATCAAGCTTGTACACTAAATTTTTCTTGGTGAGAATAGAGCGGCGGTGTTTGTGCTACGATCTCCTCCTAATATTTCGCCTCGAGTCCGGCTTGGCAGGAAACATAACCTGCTTTTCTTTTGCTCTTTGTTCAGCGGCCTCTATAGCCTGTCGTTTATTCTCAGAAAACCACGCCTTGACCGCATTAATGGTATCTCTGAAGGTTGGTATTTCGCCTGGACCCGGTTTACGCAATGGGGGTAATTTTAGTTTTGTTCGAATGGCAGGGGTACGCAAAAACGCGGATTGAATGGAGATGAGGGTAATGTTCGTTAAAAGGTGTAATAGAACGCCCTTAGGTTAGGTAAAGGGTGAACATTGTAAATTAGGAGCAGATTAATGGTATACTCACGGAAGGTAGAAAAGAAAGAACGGCTAAAGAGGCGACAGATAGGACAGGAAAAACATTACCAAAATGCAATGCAGCTTTACTTCCTGACGCCAAGACATCGACTCGTCCAAGCTGTCAGATATAGAATAAGCATTCGTAAATTGACTCGAATCTTTTGACACATACTCTCATTTGGATATTCATAGCAACAACGGATAAGACAGGAAGCAAATACGTAGGATCGGCAGCAGCTAAACTAGGAATCCAAGCCATTCCTTCTGCCTGAAGTTGCGCGAGCGGGAGGTCACAAAGACGTTTAATGGCAATAAACCCAGCAATGGACGAAACGACTTGTACAATTGGACCTTGCATGAGATTCCACGGCGAGATACCATGTTCCTTTTGCAATGAACGAATCTGGAGAGCAACGAGATTTCGTTTCATAGCATCTCCGCTCTGAGCAGCCGTTTTCAAATCGTTCATTAGACCCTCGTATTTTGAGCGAATGGGAACCATGTTGGCTGAAGCACGGGTTGAGCGAAGTGTGAATGGTAGTCCGACTAGACGAACTGCAGTGGTGGTGAGGATAATGGTCGTGTACCATGGCAGACCTGTCGTTACGTTGATAGCTTCTAACAAGGATTGTATCCAGCCCACTGGAGTAAAAGATGAGGCGAGACCGAGGGATTTTAGTGTGCCGAACTCTAGGGCATGAGACGATAATGTCGTTGTCGCTGTATCCACCGCTGTCATGAGATCATCGGGAGACGAAGCATTTGCAACATCAGTAGCTTCAGAAATAGTGACTGGGGGAACAGGAGGGGTAGCGGAAGTGGGGGCAGTAGAATTCGCGGAGGACGACGACCAAAAATTTCTTCTTTTTGACGGAGTAAAGGTATGCAAGGGCGAGGGAGTCCGATCAACATTATATGTTGATATTCTCTATAGAAGATGATGAGAATGATGAGAATGAGACCTAAAATGAAAGACATGTACTGACCAGGGTTGACAGTGACCTGCATGATGATTTTGTATGGAATGAAGAATTGGACAGAAGAAACAGCGAACGTGACCTGGTGTGAGTGAATGCTCTATTAAACTAAGAACATTAGAAGGCGAGTTTGAAAATGCATAATAATATGTATTATCAACACACCTGGCCGTACGAGAGACATGTCATAGTAATAAGTAGTAGAGATGGAAGAGAAAGAGGGAGACGGCATTCATTCCAAGCCGAGACTCTCTTACGCGGGGTGCGGCATATTTCCCTTCTTGCTCCGATCTATCTCACTCTGAATATATTATTCTAGTTTATTTACCAAATAAATACGTGTTTCTCTGTGTTGCATATGTGCGGGTTTAAGCATCTTAATTCCACTCTAAAACACTCAAGATGACAACGATCTCGATTCAAACGGTTTCTTTCTTGTTTTTTTTTTCCTCCCTCTTTTTTTCTCTCTTTCTTTTTCTGATGATGATGAGATGACAGATGGGCGTCTAAACCCAAGAGTAGAAAGACGGAGTATTGTATGTATGGTGGGATTGACGGAGAAGATGGAGCACGAGGATCTTTTTTTTTCTCCTTCGCTGGTTTCCTCAAAATAGGGAGGAAAGGAGAAAAAATAGAAGATGGGAAAATTAAGCGAAGTGAGAAAGAAAGAAAGAACGAAACAGAAAAAAAAGGAAGGAAAGAAGAAACCACAAGAAATGAATTAAGGTTGTTTTTTTTGTTTGTTGGTTTACATTACTCATGTGTCGTAACGAGTGAGAGTAAAAAAAAAGAGTCGCAGGTATATACTCAACTTACTATATATGTGTGTGTACTTGCATGCACCCTCCCTAACGACGAACGAAGATAATGATCATGTACCCCGCCTCGTCCACCGCCATCAACTCTGTCAACACCATCACAACCACCACCGTGACTAAAACACACTTTGAACTGTTCGTGTCGACGCGTTCAAGAGTCATCAGAGTCTTCAACATACCCCGGGGAGAACTTGGCAGTGGTCTATTGTTGTCGCTGTTGAGTAACAATGGTCTACTGCTGACGACGAGTGCCGTGTCACTGTGGACTTTGAGGGAGGAATGGGGCGGAAGACCCATTGGAGAAGAAGAGTCAGTATGGGTCGTGTTCAAGTCTCATGAGCAGGTTCATTCGCCTTTCATTCTCGTCCTCCGCGTATACACTCAATATAATCATGCCTTCCTTTAGGCATTCATAGCACTGCGCATGATCAGTGGAGGAATCAACGCTGCTGGTGCTGGAAGTGTATTCATACTATCTGCCACGACAGCTCTCGAGTCAGACCTCGAACCACCCATTAAGCTGCGCAAAGTAGAATTGCGACGGAATGTGCGTTCGATTCTTTCTTTCAAAAATCTATAATAGTGCTGACACTGCACTAGAGTATCCCGTTCCGTCAAGCCCATTCTGCCAACGACCTCCGAACCAATTTTTACACTTGCGCTTCAAATCCGCCTCCACCACCTCGAAACCTAACTGCTAGCAACAACAACAACAACAATAATAGTAACGTTGCATTTCGACAGGGAGATTGGATGTACAAGATTTTTTTCAACAAAACGTATCACTTTATACTTACCAAGTTCCCAGGTGCATCTGCAATGCCCACAATTTTATGCGGAACACGCTTTGCATAGCTTGCAGTTCTCCTCGCCATCTCCTTCCCCAACCATCCGCGATTTCCCCCTCCCCTACTTCTGTCGTATCGAACACCAGCAGCAACGTGAATTCCAATAATACCAACAACAATAACAAACTCCCCATCATTTTCACTCCGTCAGGCCGAGCCTTAGCCGTCGGCGGTAAAGTGCAAAACATCTCGAGCGATCCAATGGCGCCCTGCATCATATTTTGGCCAGACAACGAGCCTTTCCCCGAGCAGCGTCAGATCCGCCCTACCTTCCAATACGGCTCTTTACCCGGTGCACAGCCTCCCCCTATCCTGAATACAGGCAATAAAGGTCCCATCGAACAACAGCCCGGCGACTGGGTTTGCGGGAAATGCGAATACTTGGTAATCCATTTCTCTCTCTCTCAATTTCAATTTGAAAAAAAAAAAAGATTGCTCATTCTCTACTATAGAATTGGAGAAGACGCAAAGTATGCCAGACATGTTATCCTTACGCCGAAGGAAACGCAGATGGCGTATCTCCCGCTGTTCAAGCAGAGCGTTTGGCAATCCTAACTCAAGTACTCGGAATCTGCGCCCAGCCAACCACAATGCAAATGCAAGTTCAAATGTCCCCCGCACCTTCCAGCTCCTCCACGTCCACATCTACCACTGGCAGTGCGCATAGCCCTCGCTCATCCCCATCTACGACATCGACTTCCATTCTCTCCGTTCCACTGTCTTCTCCCAAAAAAATCGACTCTGACGCGTTAGATATCGTCAATTATCGTCGTCGTCCTCTTCACCAATCCCGCCAACAACAACAGCCTCTTCCTCGCAATCCAACTTTTTCTCATCTTCATCATCATGACGGCATTATTCTACCCTACCTGACCGAAGAAGCCCAAAATCAAAAAGACATGGAATACTATTCCCCGCTTGTCATCGGACGTAATAATCATAGCAACAGTAATAGTAATAGTAATAACACCAAGCCAAATTTGAATTTCGGTCTTACTTCAAATGGCATCACTCTGGCTAGAGGAGGAGGAATGCCAGCAGCAGCACCATTGCCCACTGGCTTGGATGCGCTCCCAGCAACTTCACTTTCATCTGGAGGACCTCCAAATACGATCATTCGTCGCCAATCATCTCTCACTTTCACTCCGGGACACCATCATTCCTCTATCCCTACAAATTCTTCGACTTCAATCTGGACAATGGGGGAAGAGGAACTAGAAACCGGTCTGGGAATGGTCGGAGTCGGATTAGGTCTCAACTAATGGCGTATCTGGTATCATTTTTCACTCTCGCTTTTGCGCTCCCCCTTGGCTTGCATCCTAGACTTTTTAAATCCAAAAACCTTTCTTATCAGATATGGAGTCCTCCGACGGAACGTATGGAAAAAAACAACTGAGGACTGAGGAATGTTCGTCGCTTACTAGAATAATAAGGAAAGGATCAAGGCAAAGCGGGATGAAAATAACAGCGTTTGTTTGTTTGCTTTTTGTTTTTCTGTTCTTGTTTCTTGCAGTCGCTTTGATTGTCATACCGCTATTTACTATGCTGTGTTATTGTCTTGTTATCGCTCACCCATCTCTTGTGTCTGCTTTGTTAATATTTTTTTTGATCGCCTCATAGCATACTTGTTATAATTTGCTTTACCCCCCAAGAGTTCATCTTTTATTAATCTATGTATTCGCCTATATCTATCTCGAATGCTTGTACTTTTTATCCTTATAAAAATCATTATACATGTATGCATGTTGAAACACAATAATACACGAATTCTTCTTTTCCCCGTCTCCAAGATTCTACGTAGTGCCATCAAATGCCGCAGTATGATAAGGAGCGTCGATAAGGTAGTGCTGACTGGTATGCATGTCATATAGCCATATTTGGGGAGAAATATGCTTCTTCCTGTCTCGATCTCGATAAATGAATTCATTATTGCGAATGCGTAGCCTAACGACAATCATTTATTCATCAAAACATGATCGACGCCCCGATTAATAGGAGAAGTGTGTGTGTGTATGTGTCAATGTCAGTCAGTCACACTGGTCTTCTTCTCTTCTCGTCATGATCAAGCCAACCCGCTATCTCCCCTCCTCTATCTCCTTCTCCCCCCTCCTCCCTTGGCAACGAACGCGCGCGCCCAAAAACACTAACTTCTCTCTTTAATATCACAGAAAATTAAGTCTCGTTGGCGTAAGGCGCTCCCATGTCAAAAGCATACAAACATGACATCTTATGCATTTGTACGTATACTTTGCGCCGTGCAGTTTTAGGCATTTTCAAATTCAGAATTTGATAAGAGATGTTGAGTTTTACATACACAAGATTCTTTCTGAGCATTAGTTATATACGAAATAGGTATATGCAGGTATATGCGGGTGCATATATGCATATAAAGCGTTTTCCATAAAATAAAAAGAAGATCAATTAGCCGAGATTTGACATGATAGAATCTGGTTAAACCAATAAACACATATTACTCTATATTACTACAGCGTTCGATAGCGTTCGATATATACAACTTTCAGAGCTCCAAAGTGGCTGTGCACGCGAACACGCACAAAGAATACATACCTCCGTAACGGTGGAATCCGGATGGCCGACGTGGAAAAGACCGGGAGAACGGAATCAGGACAGGGAACTTGTTGTGTGTAAACTTTTGGACGTCCGTCTAAGGTCCTTTGAAATGTACCATCATGTCGACACACGTCGAACCAGGCATGCCTGCAGGGTCGCGTACCCTTCGTTGACTTGACGCCAACCTTATGTACATATGTAGGGAATTCGATTTCTCTCTCGATTTGTATATTTGACCGTGTCCATATTTTTAAGGTTGACTTCACTTTCAGCGGCCTTTCCATCATGAGAATTAACTAACAAACTAGCTCACTACTAAAGCCGACCGCCGTTGTCACGGTCAACCTTGGAAACAAAACCTTAAAAAAACCCTGCTACCTACTCTAGCCTACTCTCTCTCTAGCGAACAGCAAATGAACAAATGACAATGACAATGACAAGCGCCCTTTTTTTGTCATTTTCTGACACGCATATATGTATGTATGTAATGAACTCAAAACAAAAAACCGTAAAATGAAATCATACTTGTTGATTACCGTCATACCCCTACCTAGTATGTAGCAGCTGGAAGTTTCCGACCATGTATGATGCATGATGCATGATGGTGCGTGCCCGGGCAGTCGTTGTCAGGCCGAGTCGGAGGGCCAGCCATCATCAAGCCCGAAAGGCAGTGTTAAAATCAATATATGTACGTTTTGCTGCAGGTACATATACGGTGATATCATCGCGGTGTAACTTGGGTGGCATGCACACTTATAATAATAATCATCCTGCATCTTGCTTTTATAGAGCCCGGATCAATTTGGTTTGTTGCCTTTCTTCCAGATATGTATGCAATCACAGATCCGCCAGGGGAGTTTTTTTGCAATGCACGCCGGTAGATGAAACAGATTGATTGATTGGTCGGTGGTGAAATGATCGACTCCATCAAATTTTATTTCCAGAAGAGCTAACAATCATAATATATATGACATGGTTGAGCATGGCAGTTCTGTATTCAAAAAGCACTCGGGTACACATACAATAATGAATCAAATCAATGTAGACTGGTCTGCCAGTAGTTGCATACATGCATCGGCAATGTCTAGCCCGATGAAGTCCAGCCACGTCCGGTCCTCGCACATGGACTGAAGCAGTCCCACCGAATCCTCCTATTTTGGGTGCTTTTGTTACTGCCAGTCGGAGGTGTATGTGTCCCTGCAAGCCCCGATGCCGCGGCAGCCAGAATTTAGAATCACTTCTAGAACATGTATGCTTCAAACGAGTAAGTATGTATATGTACGGCTACATAACCATATGTACCTACACAAGGTCCAATGACGCAACTCATTCTTAACTTTAATTCAAAAAACGGTCTCTTAAAATCTTCTCTCCGGCTCTTTCCTCAGTTCCACCGCGGAGTTTTTGTCGTATGTATATAGTATAGTAATTGGACATAATTCATGTATGTCTTGTGTGTCTTAATAATTTCCGCTTTGCTTTTTGATGCCCGCAAGTGCCTCGTCAAAAAAGGCTGCTGCTCCTTTTTAAGATATCAGACCCTGGATTAAAAAAAAAGGACATCCCAACCAACGTTTGTTTCGAATGAGGAAAGCGGCCCGTGTCGGAATATTTCCTGCGTAGAGAGATAAGATAGACATAATAAGTGTTTTATCCGAACAAGACGTTTCGATCCCTGGCCTTTTTCCTTCTCTCTTTCTCCTTGATAACTTCAAGCGAACACGGTTAAAAGTAAGCGATGACGAAACGCATGAGGATGAAAGGAAACCTTAAAAGATGCAAAGGGGAGTGTACTCAAGTGGTACTAATATGTACTTCGAATTCTGTGTCATTTTCCTCCAATTCAATTCCAAAATAAGAAAGCCAGGCGGGCTTGTATAAACGATCTCACCCGGCGTTATCAAATTTCAATTAACGCTGTCAAATAAAATATGATAATTTTGGGACCATACTCACCACGCGCGCGCGCATTGTAAAAAATGCACGAACCGTCGAAGTTCGTGTATAACGTACATAAGGACGTATGTATGTACATAGCTGCAAGAAGTTACGTGAAACGGAAAGACTTATCATCCCTGCCTGACCGGCGGCTTAAACATTGCTCCATAACCAGATCATTGCCCTTTTTCATAAAGCACCTTCTCATGATCTCTGTGTCGTTCAAGGTCTCCAGAATAATGGATCAAACGGAAATAAGAATAAGTCAAGTAGCGAGAAAGGAAGGGGGGAAAAAAGTACCCGCCTAAGCCTGGAAAAATAAAACCGGTCGTTGTCTCGGTGTTTCATGGTTTCAATGGCCATCGGGAAAAAAATATGGATCGATTTGTGGCAGAGTCGAACGGTAAATAACGGGTTAATTGTTAATTGCTGCAACTACAAAACCCGGAGTGCGACGAGCGCTACAGAGTCATGGTATATTACGTAAGAAAATTGTTCGGGTTGGTCGGGCTACAGAAGGCGACCAGACTGGAGCTCGCATGTGATTGCAAGAAACGACATGAATGAATGAAAGAGCCTGGTGAGGCATAAACTTCATACATATCACCCTATACAATATCCACCACTTTGATTAGAGCATCTTCATTTTCAAAAGAGGAATCGGAGCCTCGGACCCAAATCCAGCAAACTCAAATTATACTAAGCATTTTTCTTAGAATTGTCCACTTAATCTATTTCAAAAACCATTATATAGCACATATGTATACTCTCATGCTTTCAATCACCTTACGGAAATCTGCAGTTCGCATGCGTCATCTCTCCCTCTCCATTCAACGCTTAATTAGCGTGACGGAAAGAAGCATATAACATTAGCTTGTCAATGCGAGGTGTAACGGAGCGATGGAAGAAGTACTTGTAAGATTTGTACAACGCTTGAGTGATTGCCCCGGTTCTATCTCATATAAACTTTGACAAAAAAAGACGACAGGTCTTGTAAATAAAATAAAAGGAGAAAAAGAAAGATTCTCGTAATGAAACTCTTCAACTCGGGGCGATCGGATACTTTATTAAACGGGAACGAGCATCATGTGATTAGTTTTTGAAATACATTCTGACAGTGAGATGCATGTTGATCGTCCTTACTTCGGCAACCTTGGAGCAAAATGGACCCCTAATCGATGGACTGGGCACCCTTCTTCCTTCTACTTCGAGAAAAATTATTCCAGACCCACTGATCCGCATTGGCACTTTAAGGTATGTACAAGCAATTTGGCATAATATAGGACCCAGTAAGAGTACTTCCATTTAGACTCTTAATACTGCAAAAGCACTCATATATAAAATCCGAATATCCTTTCTAAAAAGGAGAATTCATTCGTCAATTATGTATTGATGTAAGTATGTATACCCTGAGACAACTTTCGAATGCGAAAACTCTTATTTAATGCCAATCCCGCCGAGAAGCATTGCTGCTACAGAATATTTGTATTATGTGAAGAAAAGTCAATAGTCAAGATCAATATAATGTTTTATCAGATAAGAAGGAAATCATCGAAAGAGGGGGGGTATTGATGTATACCCTTGCAATCAGTGTATTGTATATACATCATTGGAGGAACGTGAGGATGATAAGTCCTTTAGAAATGAATGGGCTTTCCATAAGTAGCCATAGCGGCTTCCTTAAACGCTTCGGATAAAGTAGGCTGTTCGTAAAGAGAGAAAAAAAGAATAAGAACTTGGAAAGAAGCATTGACAAAGAAAAACGGTTTACATGAGCATGACATGTTCTTGCCACATCTTCGGAGCTAGCTCCGTATTCCATAGCAAGCGCAGCGCTGGCGATCATCTCACCAGCACCAGGGCCCATAATGTGAACGCCCAGAATTCTATCCGTTTCTGCTTCCGCAAGGAACTTGACCGAGCCTTCGGTATCTTGATTTGTCTTCGCACGCGAGTTTGCGAGGAACGGGAACTTTCCGACTTTGTATTTTACACCCGCCTTCTTTAGCTCCTGCTCATTCTGCCCGACCCATGCTACTTCGGGGTGAGTGTAAATGACAGAAGGAATGACACCATAGTTAACATGTCCATGACCTGAAGCAAGAATCTCGGACGCGGCGATACCTGATAGAAAAAGAAAAGATCAGTAAGCAAATGATAATACACTATCGTCCAACTACCTTCTTCTTCGGCTTTATGAGCGAGCATAGGTCCGAATGTTGCATCTCCAATGGCCTTAACTCCTTTTGCAGACGTATTGTAATGATCATCAATGATAATGCGACCCTTGTTATCCAATTCAACGCCAATCTTTTCGAGATTGAGACCTTTGGTATATGGCCGACGTCCGATAGCCACCAATAACACATCCGCTTCAAGCTAGTAGTAATTGTCAGTAAGATATAAATACAAATAAACATAAGAATGAATCGGCATTCACCGTTTCTTTATTACCGCTTTTGGCGGATTCAACTTGAACCTGAAGCTTGCCACTGGTCTTCTCGGCAGATAGAACCTTGGTTTCTGTTTTGAATTTCAAGCCTTGTTTTGTTAGAACCTTCTGGAACTGCTTTCTAACGGAGAAAAAAAAGCGATCAGCAAAATTGGAAGAAGGAAGCAAAGGGACAAAAAGAAAGAGAAAAGTGTACCCAAGTTCTTCATCCAATCCAGCCCCACCGATATAAGGAAGGAATTCCACAACAGTTACTTCCGATCCTAGTCGACTCCAGACACTACCCATCTCCAATCCGATAATGCCACCACCGATTACAATCATCTTTTCAGGCACTTGTTTAAGCGACAAAGCACCGGTCGAACTGACTATTTGCTCTTCGTCAATATCGATACCGGGGAACGGCGTAACCTCTGATCCCGTAGCAATGATAATATTTTTTCCTTCTACCTCTAACTGACCACCGTCCAATAAATCCACGGAGAGACGACTGCTGGACTCGAATGAAGCAGCGCCTTTGATGTATTCAACGCCGTTCTTCTTGAATAAACCTTCAATGCCTTTGGTCAAAGAAGTTACTGATGTGTCTTTAGCTTGCAGCATTTTGCTCAAGTTCAACTCGACTCCTGAACCTAATTCATATAAACGATGAGCACATCCAAGATAACAAGAGAGAACGCCAAGGCGTACATTCTATACCCCGAGCTTTCAAGTCATGTTGCGCTTGGTGATATAGATGCGAGTTGTTTAACATGGCCTTGGACGGTATACATCCGACATTCAAACATGTCCCACCCAGCGAGCCACGCTTTTCGATACAAGCAGTCTACAGGGAGTACATCGCCCACGCAAAATTATAAACGTACGTCAAAAGAAGTAACGAAAACAATTTAACTTACCCGTAGGCCTAATTGTGCAGATTTGATAGCAGCAACGTAACCACCAGGACCTGAAAAATGTTAAGAAGAAACTCTCGGGTAAAACTGAGAGAAGCGTATTAAGACGTACCTCCACCAATAACGACAGTGTCGTATGGTCCTGACGCTGTGGCAAATCCGCGGTGCAAATGAACACGCAAAACACGAACAGAATTCCTAGATAACCGTAACATGACTTTTTTCTAAAAAGAACCTTTTTAGTGAGAAGTTACTAGGCTCCGCCAAGGTTTTGGCTTGCCTGTTTTTGCTTTCGTCATCCATCTCTCAAATGGCTTACGTAAGGAAGATTTCTTCACTTGGGGAGCGCTCGTGCTTTTTGGACCACCATGGCACGGTGTTATGTGCTAAGTATATCCCAGACGTTGCTGTCAAAAAATGAACAAGTTCCACAAGGCTGTTTTGCCAAAATTTTCTTCGAGAAGCACCCATATCCGAAGATCCAACGTGAAAAAAATGCGATTGTCGGTATACTTATCTATGGGTTTTGGTGTGGTATATAATAATTCAAGCGGGTTTTTCAGAGCCGCTCACTTGGTATAACTCTATTCAAGACAACCGTCGACGAATAGGTTGCCGCGAGAAACTTGTTGGGAAAGAACTTGATGAAACTATTAGCACAGAAGGACGAATTCCAACACGTGTGTTTACGAAATATTCGCGCACTCGGATGCATGATTAGTGGATACCTTTTTTTTTCTTTTTCCCTTGTCTTTGAGAACGCGGACCTGAACGAGATTTACAGCGGTTAGTGATGTTCTCTAGCGTGGTACGGATCCGAAATGTCGCGTTTCGAGTTGAGAGGCGTGGTCAAACATATGTACGATTCGCCATGGTAGCGAACAACCACTAGGTAGATGGGCTATACAACGCATTACCCCTCGATTAGATCTCGTTGCTTTCCGAAAATTAAAACAGAAGGAACAACCGGATAACGATCATGATTGACAAGACACGCTGAAAGATTTCAAAAAAAGCAGAAAGGAGAAATATGTAACACAAGGACGGCTGAACGAGTTAAGGTTGTTGTTTGGCGAGAGAAGAACTAAAGTGATTCTTTATCCCACATGCGATTGGATCTGAAATGGCCGTTGATATCCGTCTGTCGGAAAGGAGATTTTATCTGCTGCCATAATTTTACAAGTTTAGGTTCCCTATATTGGAACGTCTCGATTCGCTTCAACCCGAGTGTTATTTACTTGAATTCTTTCGGTTCCTGAAATAAATATACACAGAGGTATCAATGCGAGCGTATAATCTTTTAATTCAAAAACCGCACATACAAGGGAACGCTTTCCTCTTCCTCACCCCTTGAGACGCGTTTTCTGTGGGAGTATTTTTTGATTATGGGTAGCTTCTAAATACTTCAGCAGCTAGTTAACCCGTAATCTTCCGCAATAAAATACCCAGCCATCTTTTCACCTATGCGGCATTCTATTTTTCCAATCCATTTAGCATTCTTTTTTTTATATATAAATGCAAAGCATGAATTCCGCGTGACGTTCAGTGTTGAATGGAAGGAAACAAAAAGCTGAGGGTACAATGTTTGTGACTTGGTTGAGCAAAGAAAACCGAAGTACAATCACGGCAAATCTGGAAGCGATTCTTTTTAGTTTCTCATGCTTTCAGAATCCAATGTCCGGATCCGGACTTGAAACGCGACTGCGTAAAACCAAGGTTGGATAGACGGTGAATCCCATAATGTTCTAGTCATATTCTGAAAAGGAGATTAGGGAGCGCTTGGAGACAGAGAATTTGTAAATTAATCAAGCGAAGATCTACTAGATACGGCTAATCTTCCACGAGACTGACAAACTCGACGTCACAAATTCGCATACACCCGGCGAACGTGGACAATAGACTCTTTGGCAGATAGCGACTTGACTGATCAATCAAAACGTCCTAGAGCATTCAAGAATAGGTTTCTATTTACAAAGGACATTGAATATGCTTTCGTAACGAGCCGTTGCAGAATGACGCATGATAACGTGGCGCGCTTATGAGATCAATGCTGGTTTGGAAATGGCATCATTCACTCATCGAGTCTCGTTTATTTTTTTGTCTGACAAACAAACGAACAAACAAGTCTATTAGCGTGTCCCACTGGGGTCTATAAATTAAGAATTCCACTATGTGATGAGAGATAATGAGTTTATATTTTGGGGTATAAATATAGCACTCCAGGCACCACGCTTTTGCGCATGGGTTGGCGAAGAAAAAGGAAAAAGTCAGCCATCGGATGCCTATCTAAGCTGCATCCTTGACAACCTCTCGTTCGAGACTTTTTTATAATGTATGCCGCCAGTATTCCACGGCAAAGTATGCCTTCATTTAGGATTATCAATTAGCACTGCAATTTTCCCAAAAAAGAATGAAAGGATAGATTAACTAACTCTGTCAAAACAGAATTCACCACTCCATGCAGCAACATATCGTCTGCTATCTTCTAAGCTTCTATATAATTCGTCGACCGATGTCCGCAGGGCATCGTATTCGCTCTCTGTTTCAATAAAACCACTGGCGAGCTCTTCTTTGCACGACTGTATGGCTTGTGAAATATCTGAGTCAAGGATTGCAAGGTGGGGTAGTAAAGGGTCATTATCGGAAGAGGTCCATCGTAAAGGGAAAGTGGAGCGTATCACAGAAGTTAAAATGGGAAGTGAATCAGCCCCCAAGCCTAATGAAAGCATGTATCATTAGTACACGGCCCGATAACAGTGTATGAAGGAGCAGGAGATGTGCGACGGTGAATGAAATTACATACCGGCACCAAATAGCATACGAGCCCGACTGAGGACTTCGGTGAATTGCTGAGTGGGCACGTAGACAGATCCACTTCGTCTGACGAAAAGGGATGAAGACGATGGCAGATTGTTTTTATTTTTGGCCGCTGTCTGCTTCAGTCGATTACGCGCAACATGATGGAATGGTGCGCTAGTATTAGGACTAGTTCATGACGTGGAGAGTGAATAAGGGGACCGGGAAGGAAAAATGGTACTAGACAAAGTACGTACAAAGTTGCTAATAAAGCGCGAACCACGGCTCGTAGGTCGGTTGCAGGAGCATTAGCAATGAAGGTGTCGATCATGAGGTTACTTTTGAACGAAATTCACGTCAGAAAAAAGGCATAAACAGCAAGAAGAGAAACATAGGCCTACGCACACATGTTTAACAGACCCGCACGAGGCATCATAAACAGCAGTGGTAGCAGGCATGAAGTGAATTCGAGGTAGGCAAAGCTAGTTTTTGCTTTTGGGGGTTTGAAGTTGAGATTTTGGACTGGAAACGCGACACATTTTAAACAGAAAAAAAGCAGGAGAATAAATAGTTGTGAAGAACGACGGAGACTAAAAGGTCAAAAGGGAGAAATAATCAAGTTCAGACCAACTAAGCGGCCGTCGTTTCAATGCCTGGAATGTGCCATAATTCGAATTTTATTTTTTTTATTTCCCAACAAAGAAATAAAGAACGAAGTTATTTGCAGGCTAGTTCTCACACTTTCTTTTGGTAAAATAATTTTACAACTATAATATAAAAATATAATATTTCACATCCCGGGTTACTACTTTAAATATTATAATGTAAGCAACAATCTCGATTCATAAATGCCGGCCTTTTGTCAGGCCCAGGGAGTCACACAAACTGTCACGCCACGTGGTTACTATAGACCGTGCCCGGACCGAGATTTACACAACGCATAGCCATATGTAGCTTGTATTTAGTATTGCCTGTTTATCGATTTGAAAAGCCGAAATCAACATACAGGCCTATAAAAATCATCTCTGGTCGAGACCGAAAACTATTTCGTATTTTTGTAAACTTGATTTGCATTCTGTTTCTGTTTCTTCCATTTTATTTCTAACCAACCGCATTGTAAAAATGGCAGACCACGACGCCGTCGAAACTGTCAGACTCGGCGCACTCACCGTTCCTCGACTGTTCAATGGATTATGGCAACTTTCCTCACCAGGTACGGGAGGAACCTCGGTTTTTGTCCCCGCTTAGCTGAAAGAAAGAAATGTTTAACACATAGCATGGGGAACTGCACCGGTCAGTAAAATCAAGCAGGAGATGAGACGTCATGTCGATGCCGGATTCGTGGCATTCGGTATTTCTGTTTCTTGTTATCATCGTCATGCAAAAGCAAAACCTGACCTTTGTCCTACTACTGTCTCCACAGACATGGTAAGTTCTCACAATCACATCCCCTTTTCTTGTTATCGAACTAAAAATTGTTTGGTTTGTTCCCGATCGTAGGGTTAGTTTAGCTCTTTCTCTCCTTAAGTTGTTCCTTCGAACTTCGGATAAAATTTATTCAATATGGTGCTTGTATTCCATTCTAGCTGACCACTATGGAAGCGCAGAACAAATCTTCGTATGTCATACAATTGTTTTTTTCTTTCGAAACTGTTTTTTGGGGAATATTCACATAAAAATTGCGATCATCTGTTCTCCATTTTCCAAAACAGGGATCTTTCCGTTCGGGTCTCGCCCCAGAACAACGGTCACGTGTAATATGTGCAACCAAATGGTGTGTATTTCGCCCGACCGATCCCACCCCGCAACTCGTCCGCGAGGCCGTGCAAGAACGAGTTACTCGAACTGGCACACAATCCATTGATCTGTTACAGGCATGAATTCACCATATTTTTTTTAAAACTTTATCGCGTTCTCACTTCTCTTCCCTTGAAACATGGTTATCTAGCTCCACTGGTCCGATTACTCTTCACGAGCTTATGTTCTCGCCTTGCGTTATTTGCAGGCCCTTCAAACCGGTCCCAATAAATTAATTAATTCCTTGGGCTTGTGTAATTTCGATTCAGCCCGTACAGATGAGATTTGTTCCATTCTCGGTCCAGGTGCGATTGTCAGCAACCAAGTTCAGGTCAGGACACCCTCGACAGCCATTATCTTCTTTCACAAATGACCCTCAAATGTAATCAACACACTTACAGTTCTCCTTAATCGACACCCGTCCTTTGCACAATATGGCCGATATCTGTCAAAAACACAATGTAAGTGCCATCTTTTTTTCTTTACCCTTTTATCTGTCATATCCATCTATCCGCTCGCCCCACCTTCCATGAAAGTTTATGTCATAGCAACTTACGCTGCATGTTTTTTCCCCTTATTCTTTAGGTCAAACTATTAACATATGGTACACTGGTAAATATCTTCCCATCGGGTTTAAAAGCCCCAACCTCACTCTTTAATTTTACATGTTCTTTTCTTTTTCTGTTAATGGAAAATCAGTGCGGCGGTTTCCTGTCTGACAAGTATCTTGGAGCGCCACTTCCCGATGAATACGCGTTACTCACACCTTCCCAACGCAAGGTCAGTAGGTCGATCTAGATAACCATCATATTTCCAAATTCTAAAGCTACCCGCTATTTGGGCACAATACTCATTTCTCACCCTTGAAACAGTATCTTGATATCATCCTAAATGTCTGGGGGGATTGGCCGTTGTTTCAACAACTTCTCCGCACCTTGCGGAGTATTGGTGACCGGCACGATGGCCGCAGTATATCCGTGGTCTCCACTCGCTGGGTACTAGATCAACCGTTCGTCGCCGCAGTTCTAGTGGGCAAGTCCCTTCTTTGCTTTTCTTATTCGTGTTGCCAGTCTAAAACTGAGTTCGCGGCGTCCCCATAGGATCACGTCTAGGGGTTTCGGAGCACACAAGTGTGAGTTGTGGATGATTCGTTGATCCATCACCGTCGCTATCATCATCACCAAAAATTGATTTGCTGATCGACTGCTTCTGTTGCTTTCCACTTTCTTCTCTCCGTATAAATAGGACAATCGTCGCGTCTTTGGTTTTCGTTTGACGGCAGAGGACAATGCCGCTATTCACAAAGTTCTTGCCTTGTCAAATTCACGGAAGTTGGTGATGAGTCTGGGAGACTGTGGGGCGGAGTACCGATAACACAGATGGTTTTATGAAGCGGTCGTTAGCTGGCCACATCACTAAAAGGAACTTCATTATATTACCCGCACGCACACGCGCATCGTATACTCTGTATTTTCAAAAACAAAACAAAAAAAACTGGTTTTTCGTCAAGGTTTCGCTGCATGTGACTCCCCGGTCTCTATGTAAAAAGTCACATTTGCGCTTTTTTCTTGTCGGGTGCTTTTTTAAGCTTTGTTTACCACCTACTTGCCCTCGATTTGCCACCGGCACAATAAATAATAGGAGAATTCATCACACGACAGCCACGGAGATAGACCTCAGAGAGGTATAGACCCCAAATATCCACGTTTTTCCGGTATTGACGTCGAATGATGCAGTTTTGTGGGAGAATCGGCTGTAATCGGGAATTGTAACTGATCCAGGATGCGTATATTATCACGCGCTTTATTCCAATGGGTATAAGATACAACACGCGCACTCATCTAAAATACATGAAAAGTAAAGACCTGCTGAGGGAGAGAGTCGTGGTACAAACAACATATTATCGAAATGTAATTAATCTGTCCGGGAGAATTAAAGAAAAGTAATATAGGCACGAGAACTTTCGATGACAGATATGAAAATAATATAATTTCTCAAAGCCGCGCTGTGTTTAAACGTCGAATGGGTTCTAGTTTGCGGCGAATATCGCGTAACACGGCTGTTCTTGGATGCCACTCGTCAAGAGCAGTCCGCAACGAAAAAAATTCGGACGAAAATAAAGAAGAGACATCGGGGTTGGCAATTAGGTCACGTAAAGCCCAAGGTATCTGCGGTTGTCAAACAGAAAAAAAGAAAAAGGAAAGAAAGCGCGGTTCAGTGAGAGAATTAACCCCGAAATAATTAGGAACCCGTTCAAAGTTCCGTGAATCGGGAGAGAGAAAAGTCTGAAAAACCCACCTCATAATCATTACGAGCGGCGCGTGCTGTGAATGGTTCGACTATGAGGTCATGATCAGAAGCAATTACTCCGCTAGTTTCGAACAGGAAGCGCACGGCGAGTCTAGGTTGTGGGTTATTCCAGTGTCCTGTCAATGAGAAAATAGAACTCCTATTACCTGTAAGACGCCGGCGCCTCATAAGCCTTCGAATGACCCACTCCAGTAAGTGAACCAGCAGTAGCCTCAGAAAGATGCGCAATAAGACCGCTATCATTCAACCCGGCATTCCGAATCTTGAATAATAAAATAAGAAGGTTTGATAAAACATCGGTAGAACTGAGGCTCGTTGATTAGCGATGAATTCGGGAAAAAGAGGAGGGAAAGTCTGTATACTGATATGCATCCCCATCGATGTACAGGGCACGGAGAATCAAAGGATGTGTACTGTTGATATACCGGGCATTTATCACTCAAAAGGTAAAGGTGCATCTTACGGAGAACTCACGCAGTCACGAAAGCTCCAGAATAGATCTAAGGAAGCAGATTATCAGAATAACCTCTCGGTCGAGAGCAAAAAAGGGGAAGGTGTATGTTTTACCGGCACAACTTGATCATTTAGGCTAGCAATATAAGTAAATTTAACCTGAAAGACCGGATTCCGTGTCATGAGATTTCCAATCACATTCTGTTTGAAAATGAACTTACCCCATGATGCAAACACTTTGACAACGCAGTTACATAGGTCTTAGAGACCGGCGATTCGGAATCCTTTTGTTTATAAAATAAGGTCAACGGAAACAACCGAACGAGACAAAAAAAACTGAGATGTACCTGAAAATCGAACAATTCACGAGCCGCTGCTGACTCGAAGTACTATAAAATAGCTTAATTTCAAAAGAAATTAGAATGAGCGCAAATGAATGTACTTGCTTGGATGTAAGGGTTCATGAGATAATTGTTGTTTAGGTGCAAGAAGGGCCCATTGTGAACTCCACATAACGCGAGAATGCCGATATATTGCGGTGCCGACACAGAGGCAAGAAGAGAAGAACTGGGCGTTCGAATATGTCCTTTCTCGATAAGACGGTCAACAATCTGCGTAGTCACGATCGATCCCTGAGAATGTGTTCCAAACAGGATAGCATCAGCACTTTAATGTTAGAACGACAAATAGTATAAATTTAAATACATGTTCAAATAATAGTAAGTGACTTACGTTTGAAGATCGTTTATCCAGTCTTCATGACTGAGGTATTCTTGAAATAGACTAATAATGACGTAAGCAATGTCCACTCTTTTTTACCCCAAGTAGACGAAAGTAACCTATCGACGCGTTGCGCTACCGTTCCCCCACCTTGTAAAATGATTTTGGTCACTTTTTCCAAAACTATACCATGCTCGTCAAAGTATTCGCATACTGCCTTCTCCAACATGGTGGCAAACTTCTCGCTGGTCCCCGTGGGCTTCATTTGCTAATGCTTAGTCCTCTTTCTCATGAAAGAAACGTTGTCGAAAAATGCTGACCTCTCCAAGGACCTGGCGAATGAAAGCGCCAGGAAACCATCCATGAATCCCTACCACAACGACACGTTTTACCTTGCTTATCACTTTCATCGGCTCTTCTCCCAATACGTTCCACGTCTTGGGTAATTCTTTGCCAAAAAGTTCTCTTTCTTTCCCTTTACCCTTGTCCTTGGAGTCCTCATTGAAAAGCATTTTCGTAACATAATTCACAGTGCGGTGCAGCGTTGATGCCTCTTTGGGCAGTGGTATTGATCTAGGAGGGTGACAAAAAGTGTCCTCGAATGTAGGAAGAACTAAAAAATCCGGCTGCTGGGACGTAGCGGACATTGCAGAAGGGGCCGCGGACGCATCGCGTTTTGATTTAGGAATGGTTGACTCCGAGTTCTGGTCTGGCATATGAGACTGTGGATCGGTTTGGCTGTTTGTTCCATTGGATATTACCTGTTTTGTATGGATCGAAGGTTCTTCATCAACGACGACGACTTCCATAGTTTCCCCTTCCTCTTTGACCGCTCTCCAACGAGCATTGGTGGTTGCCAAAACCGAAAGCCAGCCAGCCCTGGTTTCCGGGCTTGTGCCCATTGGAGATGCATTCATTTGAGAAGGTTCCATTCCGGCACTGACAATGGCTGAAGCTGGCTCTATGATTGAGTTAGATGGAGAACTTGAGCGCCACCGTATCCAAGACGTAAGCCAAGAGTCGCCAGTCGATGGTACAAAAGGTATCGCTTTGATATCGGAATGAGGTTCGCGCGATTCCGAGGGCACAGGCGAAACTACAGCATCAGAACTGGGTGAGCGTGCCCCGGGTACGATCGAGATCGGGAATTTTAGATAATCTGACCAGGTCGTAGATGAAGCTGCCGGCTTTTCAGTCGAAATGGATTCGGGAAGCGTATTGGATGGAATTTCTGCCTCAGATATTTGAGACAAAGGTTCTTTTTCGTCGTGAGATATTGAGTCTAAAATGAACTTATAGCTTTCACATGATTGGAAAACACACGGCTACACACTTACGAGATGGGATTTCCCCGGTACGGGCCTCAGACTCAATTCGACTATCCGGCTCCGGGGGTAATACTTGTCTCGAAAACAAATAACTGGGTATATATGACAAAGAGCTACTACGAGTTTCGTTACGCTGTGCATTGTTGTCTCCTGTCGGTAGAGCCGATGTTTCCGTCGGATGTGTTGAGCCATCTTGGCAACTCAAGTCATGACCAGATTGTATTATAGATTCGGCGGGCAACGTTCTTTCGGGGGTTTCTGTTTGATTGAGAGGATCCCCAGCAGGAGATTGTTTAGACTCAGCAGGAAGGCTGGCCGGGGGATCCGGTTTGGTAGAACTAGACGGCTCGTTAGCCAACCCGCTAACACATGATTCGGTACTTTTACGAAACATCTTAGTAGAATTTAGAATGCTTCTGCTCAAAGATGATTCCGAAGTAGGTCTATCAAGTCCAGAAGTTTGTGTAGATACGGAGTTTAGGGACAGTGGCACAGAATCTGTGGAAAGACAGTTTGTAGCTGGTACCCCAATAGAACTATCCTCCGTGATGTTTGATTTTGGCGGGGGGGAACAATTTGATGACATTGATGCTTCGGAAAGTGGACGTTGAATAACCCGCTCGACCCGGGGAATTGCGGCAGGTTTCTGTCGTCGTTTAGTAGAATACAAATTGGAAAACAAGCTGTTATTGGAACGAGAAACAAGGGGAGAAAGAGTATTGTCTTGAATACCATCATTTTCTAGAGTATTCATGTCAGAAGAGCCGTCGTTCGATTGGAAACCGCTAGGCTGTCGCGGTAAGGTTGCTGCAGCAGCGCCGGGGGATGTGCTAACTTGAACAGAGTCCGCATGCACGAGTGAAATATCTGCCTGTGCAAGCTTTGGAGTTGAGTGCCACCTAGTTGACCTTGAGGACCGAGAGGAACGACGACTCATGACAGGAGCTCGTGCAGCATGCTAATGACGCAAGTCCCGAACGAGTGAATGATGTGACTTGTGTGACCTTGCTTTGTCGGCATGTTCGGCACTGCATTCGTCCGGACAGCTGAAGAATAAATGGTATTATCTAGGCTGATCCTTATCATGGGCAATTTGCCATGTTACACTTAACAGGCTTTAATAGTGATACAAAGGGAAATATAGATTGCCGATTAATCCGGCATTCAAGCTTCAAGGATTTTCACGACGATATCGATGCTCCAGCTTAGGACACCGGTTTGATCATGACTCAACATCAGTGCATTTTACCCAGGTTATCATCAACCATATTAGCAGGCACTTTTGCGGGCACTTTTTCAGAAAATTGCTTGCGTGCAAATTGCGCCACTGGATATATATTACCATGTCTTAACACAACACTTATACAAAGCAACCGGCGCGACGGTATCGATGGGGTGTTCGAGATCTTTATTAACCCGTGGCTTTCGCACATATCAATGTTAATGGCTTAGAATGCAAGGGTCTTTGAAGATTGTTCATTGTTTTAGAAAGTTCCTCAGTCGCCGATTCCTTTGAATTTTCTGATACTCATCGGAAAGAATAGGATCGTGATCAATTTATACGACGGCAATGCTAGTCTTTCGAGTACAGGCGTACCGAAGTTAGAGTAACTCAAAAAGTAGAAGTGCCACTGCCGGATACATACATTTCGACTTAACATGTGTTCCTTGTCCTCAGTCGCTTATGGTCACCGGGCTGCGTACCTTAATGACCTAAATTACTCGCCGTCAACAAAACATTGCAAACCGGGTTACAATGGCCTCCCAAAAGGAAGATTGATGTCAACTTAGTTTAACCTCAACTCCTGAATCTTCTCGATCTGTGTATAAAGAGATCGCCAGACGCTTACTTTTCTCCCTAAAAGATTTAGGATATCGATCTACAAAACTATACGCGTAATCAAATCTACTGCAAGCTCAAGAGACTAAGGACTAGTAGGGTCTCACGACTACCGCACAGACAATCGCTGAGATGGCGAACCCTTTCTGCCAAGCGTACATTCTTTCCTTGACTATGAAAACTGCCCGGTTTTAATTAGACTATTGATGTCCGAAAAGGTTCAAATCGCGTAGCAAGACTTTGTGGTCATATATGGCGACGGCGCAAGTGTTTATAATATAGCGCATTTCGGTAAACTCCTTGGAAAATAATACAAGGTCTGATTTTTTAATGTCAAAAAAGAGCTAAGATGCAATGTCGCGAATGACCGCTTTAAGATGGTATGGTTATTAAATACTGATGCTTCTGGTTAATCCGGACTATCTTCTAGTCGTCATCCACATACTTCAATGTCATGAAAGGTACCAATAAGACAAGGCCGGGGGTTAACAAACGCAATATTTGGCTCTCGCTACGTATGGTAGTCTTCGCTATTAATTAGTGATTCCCCATATCTCGACGCCCACACATTCAAAATCTATGGTCATGTCACTAGCATCATGCACGCTGCTTCCGGATAACACAGGGTTATTGAAAGTGGGGCAGGACGCCGATGATCCATCCGTGAGGTTTTCACTTAAATAAAGACCATATTTTCCGGTCCTATGAGTTTACTCCTAAGTTGCGAAGATACAGGAAGAGGAAAAAATAACCTACCCGCCGCCAAACGAAATGAAGTCCTTATCGCAAAGAGCAACGTAGTCATTTTTGCCCGCCCACTTGAATGTCTGAACACTTTTTCGATCTCTACTGGTCCACAGAAACCTTTAAAACAGCGATATCTTTTAGGGGTAATATATTAAAGAAGAACAGTGACGAGACATACGAATCACCGGTGCCGTAGTACGCGGATGATGAGTGAATGGCTCCTCCCATCCAGACCCCGAATACACAATCATCTGAATCCTGAATAGCGACTAGAGTGCTGGATATTTTAGAGGCACATCGACTATAAAGGGTTTGCAACGACACTCCATGTTGATCTGAGCTGTAAAGCAAAGTCCACAATTTCACAAGTCTGGGTAAGGGAGGAAGGTTGGCTCGTATCTACATAATCCCTAGTCAGTTAGAAACCGGAGCAACGAGATAGATCCAATAGCACCTGTTCCGCCAATTCTAATTTGAGCACGGGGGTCGTGTTTTCTTTTCGTCCTTCTAACTTTAACCTACGAAGGTAATTATCATTTTCGTCGAAGACAAAGCCGTTTTTATTCCAAGAATAGTCCCCAGCAAATCCAGGGGCACCTGAAGGTGGAGCGAATATGTGGGGGGCAAAAGGAGAAGAATGTGTGACAGGCGGTGAATCAGATCGATTTCTGTGTGGTGATTTGACAGTGCCATGCTTGACAGTATAGGGTAAAGACGAAACTGATGCGTTAAGAAAGTTCGACATCCACTTCCGAGGTAAAGTGGCAGTCGACAAACTATCTGAACGTTCGTTATGAACTGAGTTAGATGCTTTCCAGCTCTGAGTCTGTTCTGGCATGGTTTGTGAAGAGATTGAAGAGTGTGGTTGTTGTGTCATGTAATCAAATTGCGAAGCGGGAGGTGAAGACTGCTGTTGATTTATAAAAGAAGAGGGTGAACTAGTACTGCGGCCAATAGACTCAGCCCGCAACAACGAATCTTGTTCAAATTGTGAGATTTGATTTGCAACTCGTTTCTGATTTTGTTCATGGTTCTTTCTGGCTTCTTCAGTTATATGATCGAAGAAATTGGTCTTTTTTGGTTTTATTGCGGCTGGAGGGGTGTTGTCATCGAAATCAAGTAGTAGTGGATGTTCCCTAGTCTCCTCTGGCGTTGGAACGGAAACGAAAGCGCCGAAATCAGAACGCAATGGGGAGGATGCTTCCCGCCCCTCTCCATAAGCCAATTGGGACGGAGATTGGAATATCGTGTCCTCCGTAGTGAGAAGGCTGTCAAATAAATCGTTTGGGTCGTTGGCAGGCTGAATCACCCGTTCATTAATTGCAGATCGTCGTGACGGCGGCGGCGGCGGTGGTGGTAGAGGTATTAAAGGTGAATCGAGTGGAGGCGTCATTACAAGTGTTCGCTAAAACAATGAGCCATGCAAACACGCAGTCAAGAAAATAAACCTACTTTGTCAATATTATAGTAATGCTGTGTTCAACATAACCAACCATCGGGCATTGAGATTAAGGGGAACGGCCACAGGTGACGCAGTCGTCAAGAAGAAGTCTTGAAAGGCACAAGGTGTTACTAGCCCAGTGACTAAATAATTTGAAAAGCGCTCCGGAATCGTTTACGCATACTTGAACAGGAGGGTTCGGTACAACAAATACTATTTCACATGTATGAAGAAGCTTGTTCATTTAATATACAAATAAACATAGGACACAGCTAAAGAACCATCCAATCTCCAATCCTGTAACAAAATCACGAGAACATTCAGTTACGAGTATATCACATGTACAGAAATTGTAATACATACCTCGAATGACAAGCAAGGTCCCAAGATGCTGAGGAGATGACCAGTTTCACAGTTAACACTTGGAATGCACGAAGATTAACGTCCATGTACGAAATTTGCTCTGACGCCAAGTCTGGGATCATCTTGTTGATCTCTAAAACTTCTAGATCATCCTCCAGCAAGTTGGTAATAGTAGCCTTGGAGATATCAATCCAACTGGCAACGTTGATTCTCGCGGCAGCGTGACCACCAAATGCCTCATATAAACGCAAGACAACAGTGGAAGAGCCTTTCTTAAAGTCTGTTTCATGGAAATCATCATCATCGCCTCGTTTGATAGTATCCAATACCACATTGGTTGCTCCGGTCACGTAGAAGGGAGTTTGAGGTAAACAGCTGCCTGCCTTCTTGTCATCGATCATGAAACGAACTAGTTTCGAAACTAAGTTAAACAATTAACAAACCCAAAAGCATTGCTCATACCGCGTAAAGGAGTATTGAAAATGTAAGCTGCCATTGGAACATCAGACTCCAAGAAGTGACCTTTATGAGGATAAACAGCCCAGGAAAACTCATGCTTCCCTGATTTCATATCAGCAAATACAGAAAAGGATTGTCATAAGAAAGTTATTTCTCACCCTGATCTTGTTCAGCGTCGGGTGCGGTTGCAGCTCGCAATAGTGATATGGACATGATATTGCCACGCGTGGCAAAACCATATTTGGATTCTGATAAGAGTGCCACCCCATATCCGTATTCACTTAGGTCGGCGTACTAGAACAGTTTAGAGAACACGTATCAACATATGTAAAGGAAGAGCTTACCTTATGGGCACAGACTTCGAACTTCGCTATATCCATTGAAGTGTTCTTGTGGGTGGGGCGTTGAACATATCCAAAAGGTGCTTCATAAGTCGCATTGTCATTACGAATATCCACAGGAATCTCGACTATTAATAATATTAGATTAGTTAACGTGTACTTCACATGACTTACATTTCAAGAACTTATGCCTTTCATGCCAGTCTACTTCGGCGTCGAAACGAAGAAGTGAATTGGACTTGGCATCGAGGGTTGCTTCAAGACAGATTAGTCAATGAGATGATTCCAATATATCGACACGACACTTACCATTTATAGCATCTAAGGAAATCTGAAGAAATAGCCGCAATTAAAATTACATCGATAAGTGAGGCTGCGGGTACTTACGGTAACCTTGATTGTACTGCTTCCATATGTAACGTTCCCAACGAGAGATGCGCGTAACGGTCCTTTTTCGGCAACAGAAACAGCAGTGAATTTCAAGATATGAGGTGTTTCCAAATGATGAATCTCAACATCTGAACGCCTACACGTGAGAATGGACCAAACTCGGCTTGTTAAATCGTCTTACCCCATGCATCCCAATAGTTCGGTCTATCGTTGTATATGATCAAGCCTCCAGTTTGACCAGTAGGAACCAGTTCTCGACTGTGAATGATCAGAGCTGAATACGCTTAGTGAATAAGGGCTGTGTACCTTCGTTGGATATCAATGAGACTACTTATACGTCCCTCTGCAATCGTCAACTTAAGTCGTGAGTTCTGTAGGACGAAGACGTCCTTAGATATCTCTTTGGCTATATTTACGTGAGCATGAAAGAGATCAACGTCATGGGTAAATAACATACCAGATGTGGAAGGCATATCGGCGAAGAGGCCTCGCGAAAGAGCAGGACCGCAAGGTTTGGATGCGTCAATGAGAACTAAGCCGCTATTTCCTTTTCGGTTTATTTGAACAATCTCTGCTTTCAACTTGTTTCCGGCAGCTCCATTCAATGGTACTTCGACGACCGCTAAGTAACGGAAAGGCGTTGTATTATATGCAACTATCTTCCCGTTACCGGAGGTGTGTAAGGGGTGGGTCATGGAAAATGGTATCGAGTTGGGTATCAATTTTTGACTGGCGTCTTCTAGTAATTCGTGGGCTTCCTTCTTCACGCGTGCGTATATTCTTTCAGCGTCCTCGTATACCATCCCGCTAAAAGAAATGAGGATATGCCGATGTAGCTTGACCAAGGAACTTACATGGCAGAGCCGGGAAGCACTATTCAGAGTTTGGTTTATTGAATAAGATGGATTGGTATCGAATAAAGTCTTACCGTCATGGACTGCAAAGCATGACGAGTCAATGATAAATCAATAAATCAATACAATTGCCTACATTGATTGAGAAGAACATTTTCCCAGAGATCGTTGATTTGTTCCTGAGGGTAAGTATAATTGTCCTTGTTGTATAGTGAAGCTAAGGTTGCCAGATGCTAGGGTACGAAGAGGTCGTCAGGGATAGAAAGTGATGCTAGAAAGCCCGCTATACCTCGACTTCTCGTAGTAAAATTTCCGATTTCCGATTGCCTTTTTTGATGGAGCCTGAAACATTATTGAGCCGGTGCGGTGAAGAAGAGAATTTACATGTTGTCTTTTACCATGGCTAGTATAAGTGCCTCGATGGAACTGACCGAGTTCAGACTGAGTTTAATGGAACGAGAATCGAAAAAATACCTCGAGATACAGTTCGCCAATCCTGCCTAGTATAAACAATAGCATAGCAATACTTAGTCAACACGCACCATGTAGGTAAAGTAAGTCCGGCTTTCGTGTCTTTCTCTAGATCATAAAAGAAGCTATCGACGCTGTTACCCATACTAACCACAGGGAGCTCTCTGTTGTTATTGCCAGCGGCCCGGATGCGACGAAGCTGAAACTTCTCTCAGACCGCTATAATTACTCATCCAGTTCAGACTAACATTTTCGAGCATTGGAGCCAGGGGTCCGCCCCCTCCATCTCCGTTTCCAAAAACAAGCAATGCAGTGGTTGACGATTCTAAATTCTTTACACGAGTCAAATGCGGCTGATCCCCGTTGAAAAAATGGCGCGGTACCTTATGATTTGAGATGCCCTTCATGACATCTCCCACTGTCGCTTGAGCAGTATAGGTGTCTTATTAATGGTTAGCTACTACAACTAATGACTGAAAGTAAAATAACGAACCCACTGGAGTCATATGCTATATATATAACGTCAAAGTGTGCTAACAGGACAGAATTGAAGAAGTGCATACGCATAAAACTTGTGTACCATCAATTCCTACCCAGTTGAACGTCGAATGAGGGAAAACATTGCTAAACAGACATAAATCAATGTCTTAAGAGATCGTTCAGTAGTTGTGAGTTTACATATTATTCCTGGATGATAATGAGCACATCAAAGAAGAATACAGAAAAGAGTCCTAACCAGGATAGTTTCTGTGTAAAGAAGTACTTCATCCCCGCTCCGCGAATGAGCTGAGAAGGATTAGTATATGAAAGTTTAGCATCAATGCTGGACTAACTTGAGGTAAAGCTCCGTTCAGGCCAAAAGAATCAGGTAACCAGGCGGTCTCTAACATTCAATTGTTTGAGATGTAATATGAATTACACTTAATAAACGTACCACAACGAATGCCAAACCGACTCTGAAAATATCGCTGACCAAATACAAATTGACGCACAAAAGCCTCTCCAGAAGGCATGTTCCCGTCGGATTCCAACCATTGTCCGCCGATGGGATGAAACTGTCCCGATTTGATTTTTTCCTTCACTCGTTCGAATAACAAAGGATATAACTAAAGGGGGTGCGATTGAGATCAGTCAAGGATATGCAATGTTAAACATACCTGCTCTAGCCATTTATACTGTTGAGCAGAGCTACATGCGAAGCGATGTTCAGGGTACCGTTCCATCAGGTCGATCTGAAAATAATGCGTTTTTCATACTGAAACGTGAGTGGGTGGCGCACATACCTGGGTAGACCAAGATCTTGCTACTTTCTGTTGAGTAGAACTATACGGCCACAACCTTTGGAAAAAAGTGTTAAGAAATTTTAGCAGCCCCCAGTTTAACCACGCCCACCATGCAGTGTCTATATGACAATGACCTATGGCATGAATCTTCGGTTTTACGCTGCCTTCTTCGTACACTTTCTCAGCCTTCTCAAACCATGCATCACCGAATACATCTTCCGCTAGTTTTCGTGCTGCCGGAATCGAGTCCACATCTCCCTTATCGAATACATTCATGATAGAATTAGCAATTACTAATGCCTTATTTTGGAGAACAGTATTCCCAGGCAAGTTCTCAGAGAGTTGCTTTAGGGTGAAGAAATCCCACATCAGATGCCATGCTTGTTGGTTAGGTGCCACGAGATCGGCAGAGGCGAGCTAGACAAGTCAGACAAAGTAAAAATCATGGTGCTGGGACATACTTTATAATACCGATTTGGATCAGGAGGGTCAATGGTATCTCCTGTAAGAGGCACGCCAAACATGCCGTTGCATGTTTGCTCGATATAAAATTCATGGAACCCTTTTTTCCTGGCCTCAGCGGGGATAATGTATTCTACACGACGGTCGCCTCCATATCCACCAGTGATTCCTAAGACATATTATTAAGGAAACATAAAAATGGTTAATGTTCGTCTTTACCTTGAACAGGAGTGCCATCGGTTGTGAAAATCATAGCCTGTTGTAAATACCATTGTCAAACAAGAAAAGAGCTTCTGAAAAGGTTTGCCTCACCTCGCAACCAGGATCAAATTCAACTAGTTATGATATAAACACGCATACTAGGAGAAGATTCAAATCTCTACGCACATTGTACACGTTCGTATTTTGACCAGGACGAGGGTATTTTGACAGCTACTTTCCACCAATGATTACTCTTAACTGGTTTAACAACGTAATCCATGAAGCTATTGAATCAGAACATACCCCTAGTGTTTGGAGGTGACATCAGGATTGAATTTCTTCCTCAGAAGTCTCTTAGAAAACTTACACGACGGTCCGAAAGAATCTCCTTTCTGCGCGGGTTTGAAAGTCTGTTTGATCGCCTCTGAGAAAGCAGGTTTCGTAAGACCAGGCGCGCTCCAAACGTGCAACTTGACATGCGTGGAATCGTCTATTCTTTCGTGAAATAGAACACTGGATAAGTTTTGGGAGGAATAATGTCCTCCGAGCATGGTCCCAAGACGGCCCTAGAATTGGCAATTACATGGAGAGAAATGGTGCATTATAAATTGACAATCAACCTGAGTCAGTTTTTTCACCCATTTGTTTCCTGGAGTGAAATTCAACTCTGGATAGGAAACAGTCTCTGAAGGAGCTTGCTGATGGTGAGTGTCGCACATAGTTGCTGAATCCAGTTGTGGGAGAAAGAAGTAATTACGTACTCAGCAGAGTCCGAGGCTTTCTCAGAGGCGGCGTGTGCCAGCGGAATATCATCGTTTCTGTTGTGTGATAACCCTCGACTCAGCCATTGCCAGTATTCGAACATCTCATTATCATGCTAGTTGTGTTTGACAATGACTGTCTTTTGCATGATCCCCCTTATGAAACATTGTCTGGATACCGCGTTCCATATTTTGAGTCTCCTGCTCGCTATCGTGCTATTAGGAAGGCATTGGAGCTCTCAAATGACAAATTCACATTTATACAGTCAGAGTCAGATACTGACATCCGTCGTCATATAGCAAACGTGAGTCTTATATAAAATCGGATTGGTTATATCTCATCCTGATCCTAGGCGCACCGGGAAGACTACATTACATATATAGAAAAAGCACACGCAGAGTGGATAGCTGATGGTGGAAATCCAGTTCAGTGAAATATATAAATGTACATTATCGGATTTTGTCTGCTCATATTCCGAATTAGGACGGTGTTTTTCCGGATACTTTTCTCCATCAGCGGCTACCTAACCCCATCACGAATATTTCGACCTTAAGACCAATTGCTAAAGCGGGTCAGTGATCATTCCGTCCTTTGAAGTTACCCTTGGATCTCACAATTAGTTTGGAGATAGGCTGTTATTGGTATTACTTCATAGCTTCCTAACAAAATTCTTATTCTAAGTCAATTCACAAGTTTCGATTTGAGTACTCCGATCACAGCCGGTCGGTAAACTTATGTTGCATGCTATCGAAATTGATCTGTGGTGACTTTATAGACACGTTTAAGTCTGCTGTGGCTGCTGCCAAAGTTGCCTTGACTGCAGCCAGACAGTTGATAATGTATGGAGGGAATGGAGCCGAAACTCACCCGTATGGTGTGTTTGCTTTAACGTATGATGGAAGCTCTTTCAAATTTTCTAACCAGCCACGCCTAATCATTACATTTTTCGTTAGTCGACCTCCCGGTCATCACGCAGGTTTATCTGTTTGTGGTGGATATTGTTATTTTAACAATGCTGCAATTGCGGCCCGCTTTCTCCAAAGCCGGCCTCCCGCGTCTACCTTATCTGCGAATCCTGCAAAGATTGCCATATTAGATATAGATTATCACCACGGGAATGGTAGTAAGTCTCCTTAATTATACACTCTCAACCTTAGTCATTCTTCTTCACTGGAGCTGACCTCCTGGACGCAGCCCAGGAAATTTTTTATGAGGATCCAGATGTCTTCTATGTGTCAATCCACGCCACAGAAGACTACCCATGTAAGTTTTTAGATGATGATCGTGTTTTCTTTTGAATAGATGACATCAGACTTGACCGGTTTCCCCGAGGAGAAGGGGAGTGGAAAAGGTTTGGGCTATAATCTAAACATCCCCCTTCCACGTGGTACGACGGGAGACATGGAGTATTACGATGCCCTTCTCGGAGCCATTGCAAAGATACGCGATTATGATCCAGCTTACCTGCTCGTTAGGTTGCATCCTAAGTTGACTTTCTGTAAATATCTGATCTAAAACAATTTCCCCTCGCAGCCTTGGGGTTGATACCTTCAAAGATGACCCTATAAGTGACTTCAAACTCACACAAGAAGGTTACGCTCGAGTGGGCAAAGCGATTTCGGGTATCTCGAAGCCTACTTTATTCATAATGGAAGGGTAAGTTCTTTTTGTTTGAATAGCCATCGATTACTAATATAATCCCATTTGAAGAGGATATGATCTAACGACGATAGGAGATAACGTGAGGACAGTCCTCGAAAGTTTTCAAGAGAGGTCCTGAACCTACTAGAATACGTGAATTTCTCCAATAAATTCCATCCCGAATTAAAAGTTTCTGTCTATCTGCTGCACAAATACTCCTTTCACTTTATTTTGTCGTCTGGGGCATGTGGCGATAATATAGGGTTTCAGTATGACGGCGTGAGATTCAAGCTCAGTATTTTCAAAAGATCCTGCCAGGCAAGCCTGTCAGAAATGGCGAACTGCAAAAGACTTCTGTCCGGAAAGAAATCTCATTGGGCTGTCGATTGCTGAAGAAAGATTGTAAATACCAGGATCAAGATTATGGATCTCACTCACACGCCTCACTAGCACTTGTGAGATTTATGTCAATGTCCATGATCACGGAGTGGTTTCTATAAATGAATCGGTGAATACACTACAAGAACATTTATTGTACCTCAAATAGGATAAATTAATTGTTTGACATCCATTTAATGAATTAGCTCCACGAAAAAATAATTAGTACTTACCATTAAAAAAACCATGTCGGAAAACATTGCACGAATCGTTGGAGGTCCGAGACCCGCGAGAAATGAACGGATTCTTCAAGAGCCTTTGACAGCGGTCCGATTAATTAAAGAAAATGATTTGAGTAGGCTAGCACTGAATAACCTCAATTGAACCTATGCGCAGACTGCTGATTGATGTTAATTGATTGAATTCCGATTCGTGCACGTAATACAACATGATAATGAAAGTAATGCACAGACCCAGTGTTCGCCAGGAAAATGTACCGCACTAGCTCTAGATACGACTCGGACAGATAGCAGTTGATTGCGTTTAAGCTGTCAAGTCCGATGAGAACGAATGCTGACCACGGCTCGGAGGTTAACGATAGCCTGCTTTCTCTCGTCAATACTAGCTGCCTCAATGCTTCTTTTATGAGAGGATAACTTGGACAAGAACTTTGAACATCAAAACAATCATATCTATTGAAACAATACTCATGGGACTTCCCTTCTGGTCGGTAGATGTAACCACTGAATGAAAAGGTTCGAGTCGATCGGCTCAGCGACGATTAAATGGAGAATTCCTTGTATGATGTCGCCCAGACTAAACTTTATATACATAAATTAAGTTCTTTAGAAATTCGACGTTCACCGGTCTTGAGATTAAATCTCAGGAAATGCATCTGATTCTCCGGTTTCCTGGCCGATGGTCAATTTTATTTAATCACTTCTTTCATACCTTCTTTCTTCACAAGGCGAGACCATTATTTCCTATTGAGAATATATGGGAGCAGAAGGGGTGCTGTGTCCAAGTAATCTTAAATGATCAACTTCAATATAGCTAATAGCCAACTATCTACCTTTTCTTCGCAATGCTTTCTCGTCTAGACACTGAATTTAGAAGGAATTATGAGGAGAACCCTTCGGTGCTTCACCTCGCGATAGATTTTCTAAGGCTGTTGGTCCATAATGATTCGGCGAGAAAAGGACACCAAAACTCACTGTTTACTGTAGCCCTTGTCTGGATTAGTCTTTCTAGCTCCCTTCGGTATCTATGCAGAGATTCCGAAAATTTCCCAAGTTAGAATTTCCTGGTGGGAATAATGGCCGATTGCATGACTATGTGCAGCCTCATGAGCGTTGAAGACTGCTGAAGCTTCAAGTTTGCACAAGTAACAACAACCACCAAACACCTACATGAAGGCTACCTAAGATTGTTAATTTATGGGGGTTTTAAGGACGAAGGTCAGGACGAAAATGGTGAAGAGGTATGTGCCCAGATAGTCGACCTTTTTATGTCGAACGCCATTCTTAGCTTCAAGGCATGATCCTGTGTTCGATTGGTATTACTGGCGTTGGGATATGAGAATGGGGGAGAAGTAAACAGCCTAAGGTCTGGTTTGTTTTGAGTTGCACCACGATTGTACTTTAGTAGACTGGACCAAGGTTTAGAGAAGATTGAGAACCATTCTCTCGAACTGTGCGAGTGAAATTTTGTGATTAGAGTGAGCATGAATTGGTTCGATGGAAGAAAATGAAGAGAATGGAAAATCAGCCACTTGGACTCAGTGCTGAGTTGGCAATCTCCGTGCGGACGACAAAAACGAGGGTGTGGTGAAAAAGAACTCAACACAGAATGGAATTTCGCTAAGCTGGGTTGTGACGACAAAAGAGGAATTGACATAAAAAACGTGATATAAACTGTGGACCGAGAATCAAAGCTGTATACATAAAAATTATGAGAGCCAGGATGTCTCAAGAAAAATAGACAGATCTCATTAGCCCCAGGCTGGCTCAAACGCATTCTTTCGCGAAAACCAAGTGCTTAGTGCTTAGCGCTTAGCGCTCATGCGTCTTTCCCAGGCATATTTCTCGGAATGTCACATGGCGTCATATCACCGCAGTTTGTTTATATTGAAGACAAATTGAAGAACCTTCAGAGCGAGCAACACGCAACGTTTTTTCAGTGGTACAATCACGCTTCTTTCATTATATGCATAGCCCGACAAGTCGATTTGCATGAGATTAGTCTGAGGAGATCTAGGTCTATTTGACACTCTTTTATAATAGCTCCAAGCAGAGCGGTGCGCTCATAGCACCAGGTCTCACCTCAAACGAAACCTCGCTGCAGTATGTGTTGAACATCGCTATCTAATTTTGTATTTACCGCGCGCGCGCAGTTGCCTCGAACGAGAAGTTGACGGCATGTTCTATATTAGACTTGGTGTACCTTGAAGTCTAAACAACTTCGGCTCAATAAAAGACTCAAAAGGGACTAGTTTGGGAATAAAATACATTATGTAAATTCAATAGAGCATGACGTAGTCATCAGCAGCTCAATTCTCAGTACCAACTTAATCCACAATTATTCTAGGGCAGTGCGTCATTTTGAATGCAAGTAATTATTTCGCATAATATCACCGTGGCGGCGACTCGGAAGGTATATGTAGATACGGCTTTGGTCTAGCTGGCGTCTAGGAACCATAAAAGCTTAAGGCCTCCGAATTGGTATGATCGTTGATGAAAGAGGAATCGTGGAACCCGTGAAATACTTCTTAAAGTGAACGTTGACCCTGAAGAGAAATCGCTCACCATTAATATAATTCCGGAGACTGAAAACGCCATACAGGTTTGTCCAAGTTGCGACGAAGCAGAAGTACTGTGTCTTTTTATGATTTTAGATTTGAATCGGTTGGCTGTCACCCTTAGCTTTTTTCATGTCAGTTTGAAAGATGCCTAATTATTTCTTTGTCGGCAACACATTGCACTCGTGTTATGCCTTTAATTAAGTTTCTTCCTTTGGATAGTCTTTGAACTCTCGGCTTGTTTGGCTTCGATCACTCACGGTAAGTATATCTAGGTAAATGCAGATTAATTATCTGCGGTGGTCGCTACCCGGATGAGCAGTAATGACTTTGACGGCAACCGAACAAAGTTGTCAGTTGATAACGTGTGGAGAACAGGGAGCCGAACCCACCTATAGTAATTATAGGTTTGGGCTTAAGTTTCTTAGAGTATGATGACAGCGTTCGATTTCCTTAGTCCAGCCATTTCCTTCCTGTTATATACTATTTAACCTCCCGATCATCGCGCAGAACTGTCTATTTGTGGGGAAGATTGTTATACTGTATTAATTGGGAACCGTTCCTCCAAAATCAGTCTCTTGCATTAGCAACGTCTCACGATCATAAGAGACGAGAGACAATTATTACCATGGCAATGATACTAGTAGCTCATTCAACCAATTCCACTCGCCCGCTTCAAGTCGTAGCCGAGTAATATCTGAACGCGGTGTCTTTATGAACATTCAGAGGCTTCTAGTGCTGTGTGTTTGTTGGCAGTGTTACAGAAGATCCTTGCGATTTCATAAGTTGATGATCGTTTTTACTTATGTATAGATGACATCAGACTTCACCGACTTGCCCGAGGAAAAAAAAACAGGGAGTGGAAAAAGTATTTGGATTGCAACCTAAACGTTTCCCCTCCACACCACGTGATATCGGATGGAGGACGTGGAGTACTGCAACCATGTTCTTCTCGGAGCCATTTCGAAGAAGTGTGAATATAGTCTAGTTTATACTCTTGCTTGGGATGGATCTGCTTGTACCATCTACATTGGTGCTCTGATTTCAAAAACTTTTTTTTTGGTGCCTCGGGGTTGGCGCTTTCGAAGAATATCGGACGAACCCCACCAAGTGACTTCAGAACTTACGTGAGAGGCATACGCTCGAGTGGGTACCGGCCCACTCTGTTCCTAATGAAGGGGTAAGTTTATGGTGTCGTTCGACGTTGATTATTACTACTTGTCTGATTGGAGGGGCATGATCCACCGACGATAGGGGATAACGTTATGACATGCTTTCCAGATCGCAGCGATGGCCCTGAGCTTGCGCGTGGTTAGGAAGCACGAGTTTAAGGGGAATTCTTGCAGTAACTCGTCCAATGCATCTCGTTTGATCTGGCACTGTACAATCTACTTCAGGAATGCTCACCTCCTTAAGGTTCGCTGTACCGTCTAAGCGTGTGGAAACTCGATGCTTTGTGCCTCAGTTCGACGGTAAACAGACCCGACATTTTCCTTCTCAAAAAGATCTTGACAGGATTTGTGGTTCTTTACACAAATGAAAAGCTTCTTTCACCCCTTCGTATTGAGAAATGTTTACCAAAAGGTCGATGACGTCTGCAAAGAGATTGTAGTTAAAATCAACATATGTATATGCTAAAATCGGTGTTTTTTCTTCCTTGCTTGGACACAAAAGTAACATAATATCATATCAATGCATGGTTTGTAGATCATGAAGCATGAAGTCCCGAGACACGCGAGAATAATTGACGGCACTCTTACAGTGGCACGAAGCTCTGGTGACTAGCGTTTGATAGCGCTGAGTTCAGGTCCGATCGATTGAAAAAGAAGAACAAGGCCGCTGAGAGAAATTTTGACACCGATTTAAAAATAACTAGAACGAGCATGCACAGGCTTTGAGGCTTAGTTCAAAGTTGTAGATGATGGCCGAGTCGTACACGCTACGATCGGATAAGAAGTGCGGGGCGCGGACTGAGCATTCAATTTGTTTGACATATAATGCTATTTTTCTGTTGGAGTTGGACATGCAAGAAATTGCATTGGCACTCGGTGTTGTTTGAGCCCAGAGAGTCTAGAGCTTGCACCGCATGAAGCCTGGAGAGAATAGATTCGGCGCTAAGATTGCTTTCCCGGCTCACGGCATCTCTGCAGTTTCCCCACAATTCCTCCCACCATTGCGTCATTACAGCTCAAGTAAATTGAAAGAACCTCGAGGGCAGTACGTAACGCGCCGCGCGTTGAAAAAAAAAGTATTCAGTACTTTAAGAATGACGCTATCCAGAGCCGTTTGTATAACTCGATGGGCCGATATTGGCGTGAAAAATCATTGATGTTATAGAAATTCAGGTTGGATCTTGACACTGGCATTTGCCATTGACAGAGACGCTGTACCAGGACTCCTCGTGATTGTTGCGTCCCTAGTTCGCACAGGAGACTGATTTTTGCGGTCCGGTCTGGTAAGAGACGTGTCTGCTTCAACTTGAACAGTAAACGCCGTTGCCCATCAATGGAAGAACATACTGCGTGTGGTTATTAATTGATTTGTGATATCATCCCTGCAGACTTCTGTGGCAGGTTCTCCTGTCCAAAATGAGCATCTGAAAATACATGTCTGTGTTTATGTACGTACGACTAGAGCCGGTGTTCCTTGAATTCTAACAAGGGGCCAAGAGAGACTAGTTTGGTAAGCTGTTGATTAGGTTTAATAGCACGATGACGTAGGTATCAGAAGATCCATTCATTCAGAATCAACAGACCTTCATCCGACCGACCCGTCAAAAGCTCAAGTACGTGGATAGGTCTTTTGTTTGTTTGCAACATTGTAGCTGCGTGGCCATCGGCTAATTCGATACCCCGACCGAAAAGGCGCAGGTTGTGGTTTTTTTTTTTTGGCATGGACGCGTTTACGTAAGCACATCTGGCAATAGACCACCTTCTTTTCCCCAGGTCGCGTTCAAACCCGAGAAACTCAATTTTGCTCATGGCAAATTGATGGCGCGGGTTCGGTAAGGGTAATCGTATGCCATTTTTTGGTTCAAGTGAAAGAGGAATCATACAGAACGTGAATATGCGTCAGGACTTGCTTCTCATGTTTCAGCGAAAGCCCACGAAGTGTCAATCCCTGGAACAGGAACCTGACTTTCTCAAGGTATTCAAACTTTGGTACTTGATTGAATGTCCAGAGCCCGCGCTGCCCGACGAATTGAATAAAGATAAATACACAAGAGATCCGCCTGAGATTCACAAGAGATTCATTTAGGACTAGCGCAATAAGCGCGCACAGACTCGATGTCGTCACGGCCTAATTCAAATCATGAAGTGGAGCCACGAGAACACATTCTTGTCGATTGATTTTATTTAGGAAGGTCTCGATTCTGTCCTACATGTTCCAATGACCTCATCGCCGTCCCATGGCATCTACATACATAGGTAAACCCTCTCCTCTGCCTTCAAATAAGTAGCGTCGCTCTTGACTCCCCCGGCCCTCACCACACCCTGCTTGGGACGGCGCATTCCGTCTCATTACTCAGAAAAAATCTCATCTCATTCTGTTACTCTCGAGCGTATGGATTCTCCAACGGACCAGAGCTCTTTTCATCCTCCTTCATCACACAAAATGCCTATTCAAGCCGGGGGGGACCGTAGATTTTCTAGTGATGTCAAACGTGCCGACCCCATCCCGGCATCATACCTTGACGCTTCCATTCCTTTAAATTTACCCCCGCGTCGCTCTATGAAAATGCTCAAGGATGGCTCAGATTTTGTCTGGCCGGATTCTGCCCATGCGCTATTTGTCCAAGGTCTGACCTTCTCTTTCACTCTCCGCTAAGCAAACGGAGTCCCCCTATGAGGCTTTTCTAACCTCTCTCTCTTACATTCCCCCTTTGCTTCCTAAAGGTCTACAGGCATGGAAAGTGTTGAACATTGGCAGCAAGCGTACTCGCGCTCCAAGAGGTGAGGGCAAGACCGATTTCTTAGTTCGATTCCTCCAGAGTCATGGCGTTGAACGGTCAAAAAAGCAAGTAGCCTCACACCTGTACGTCTTTTCCTCTCCAGCGCATATGTTGCCAGAACCATTCTCAGGTTATTCTTTTTCGTTTTTTTTAGTCAGGTTCTCAGAACAGAATGGCGGAACCTGGACAGTAAGAGCTCTCATTCTGCCTGACATGATCCTACTCTTAGTTTTGAAATCTCTTTAGATCCTGTACTTCTCAGTCTTGTAGACGAGTCTCATTCACGTTCCATGTCTGAATCAGCATTACCACCTCTCGCTACTGCAGCTGCGCCAAGTGGCTCGTCTGTGTTCGAGGATTCTCCCGACCCGAATGACGACAGAACCACTCCCGTTTCCGGTTCGCCCCACAATCAATCCCCATTGCGCCAGGCTTCGCATTCAAGTCACAGCAGTAATCCTTCTCAATCATTGTCAATAATCACACAAAATCCCATTAGAATACAGTCAAGTCCAGACGTATCAGCCTCATGGCAAGCTGCGAGCCATTCTTATCCAACCTGGTCGAATCCACATACCGATCATCATCTCATGACACAACAACAATTAGGCTTCTCCTCACAAAGCTCTCACAACATATATCACGATTCTTATAATTCTCCTATCTCCCCTCATGATTACGGAGGAAACGCTGGGCCGTTGACTTCGTCACCAGAGTCATCACAGAGATACCATTCACCTTATTACAGTAGATCAGGTCCTCTTTCTTCTTCCAGCAGGCAGCAAATGTCATTGCCAATGCCAGAAGGCAGCGCTCTTCCTATATTTCACGTACACCCCAATCACCCGTATCATCAGAACTTCTCATCCAATACCAGTAGCACTTATGTCCATCAACAGACTCGACCTCAAAACGATTATAGACTCATGAACTATCCGACACCGTACGACGCTGTTGCGCAAGCTAGACGACCTTCTCTTCCTTATCCCGCCCCCCATCCTAACCTTTACGATCCATCTTCTGACAGTCCCTATCATCCCGGTTTCGATCCGTCTGAAAGCCATTGATACCTAGACAGATGAACATCCCTGACCTACACAAGACATCGGAATCAGACACGCATTATTCAGAGATCAAGCTTGCTTTCATGACGCATTATTACTTTAAAGACGACTCGTCTGAAAGGGATTCAAATAGGCTGGCCTCCTGACGACTCTATTGTTTACTTTCCATCGATTTTTTTTCTATTGCAAAAAAAAAACTGCGAATAACATCATTTCAGATTTTTCATTGGGATAGCGGGTTATTATGCTGGGTTATCAATGATTACGACTATGTATGCGTGTCAGGTTACGTCGTTCTCACACTCTACGTGTTTTCGTGGCTCCCGATCGGTTTCGATAACCGCCTTGGTCCTTTTTTCTTTTCAGCATATATATTCTCTGACGTATTTTCAAACATCGCAATTATGGTTACATCATTTCAATTGGGATATTTTGTCCGGTATATTCTTCTAATGGGTTTTAGGAGCTAACTTGAGCATGGACTGTCGGCCAGAATAAGTATCCCGCACAGCCGTGTTGTAAAGTCGGGTTCTCCTGTATGTTTGCATATGTAAATGTAGCGTTTGTCAGACTCACGAAGTAAAGTCATGGCGAGGTAGTAGTTTTGTGGTTTCCTTGGGAAATTGACTTGTTTCGGTTATCCTCTCCCACATTTGTGAGTTGACACGAGGCCAAGAGGTTCACTGACTAACGAGAGAGGGAACATTTGGGTATTGTTTATTTTTTGGGCTGTAATCGAGCCAATAACCTGCTTGCACGAATTCTCACTTAGGCGCTGATTAAAAGGCAGACTTTTCTCGACTGATTAATTAGGATCATGTCAATTCAGTAATGACAGTAATTTTCAGCGTGAATTAAGGTTGAGCCTATACCAGAGATGATAATATTCGAAGTGTCAGTGTCACTCGGTGTGTCGGATCCAAGCGAGGCCTCCATAAGCGTCTTCACCCAGTAATACAATCTCTTATTTTTACGCGGGTTTATTGCTAGGAACATTAATTTGCGTCTATATATGCATAAATGAAGGAGTACAGTCCTTGTTCCGTTCGTATTTCCACGTTCGACTGCGTGATGAGCGCTAGAAGCATCTAAGGCGCTTATCCAAAAATTGGCGGGTTGCGCTGCCGCGCACGATGCGACATGCGCACGCTCAAAAGTTTTGAGAAACAGCGATTGTCAATTCATTATGTCCATCTTCTGTTTCATACAAGACTTCTCATCATACTCTCGTTTTGATTGGGATGCTCTCGTATCTTCAAAACTTGAGCTAGCCGTAGCGATCAATGCAAATTTCGTTGGACGATGAAGTTCATAAACGTATTTTAACGTTTAGATTTATTGTTTGTGTCTGTATTCTAAGTGGAATCTATATACCTATAGCAAAATTTAATTTTACCTCTTTCGCGAGCGAGATTTCATCTGCACAGCAATTAAATAGACCGAGGCACCCCTGTCATAATTGTGCTTCTGGATTCTGGGATAGAAGACACAAAGTAACAATCTTGCGCGCCCTTTCCATAAAAAAAAAGAAGTTGGAACGCAGATTAGCTACACACTCGTTTATGACAAATGTGTAATATACTGGCGAGACCCATTGACAATCAGATTACTATTTGAATTGACCGACGATTGAATGTATAGGTGGTCAGCAGTTGATGTTAGTCAATTTGGTCGTTCCTGTTTATTAGAAACTTTTCTAATCCGCTTCCCGAGTTCTTAGTATGAGTCTATATTGTCCGGAGTTTTTTCTGGGAAGTGGAAGCTTAAAGTTCCCATGGCCAGTGTGACCGCCCTCATCATCACTTTTCTTGTGAATAGCAGCCGCTACACGATCAGGATCTCATCTAAAACTAAGTTCAAGTGTAAGGGAATAGAAAAATTAGCACGTGAAAATGTGCCAGGAATGTATTGCACACCGATAGTGTTCTTTATCTGTCAGTGGTATTCACTTGATCTAAATTACATCCAACACTAGATATATATAAATAAAAACCCAACCTCCTCCAAATATAACCTTCAGATGCAATCAATGGAGGAAGAATAACCAAGCGAACGCAATATAACGTTCATTCATTGTACAAAGTACAATAAACAGCCAAACTAAGCGAAAGATAATACATTTCTCCTCCGCTTTTGATCTTACATCGTTCTTCTGCTACAAGAATCTTCTTCCCTGGTCCAAGGCGGTCAAAGCAGCATGTGTACGGAGGATGAGAGCGTTTTCCATACTGTATTTGCCTTTTCGGTTAGCCGACGACACTTCCAGCGGCTTTCCTAATTCGAGCATAAGTATGTAATATAACATCTGCGTTCTGACCAAAGCAACGTTACTCAATCACTCACCTGAGAATACTAAATCCAAATGTTTTCTAGCTTCAGTTAGATCGCCGTTGTTACCCATAAGTCGGCCTAGCTCATAATCTACATAGCACGTTAAATTCGTTTGCACCTATCAGTATGGAAGGCATTGTCTTGCTCACGTGCGTGATAAACGAGATGATGGTCTAGTCTAATTTGAGGGCCGTCAGCGATAACCTGTTTCAAATATCGTTCTGCCTCAGTTGCAGCCTCTTTCTGTGGCATCGGCGGAACTTCGTTGGGATCCAATATGGCATCAGGGTCCTGTCGAACTCTTATCAGGATTTCCGTTTCTGATAACCGTAATAACTTCCATACTGACGGGATAAGCCACATATCTCAAGCAGACGCCTTTGAGGAATCTAGCCAAAGCTAGATCATCCCAGTATTCATCTTCTCCTTCCGATCCTCCCCGTCCATAAGTCTTAGGATTCTTCTCGGCTTTCGAAAGGATATCTAGCTGCTTGTCTATTAGGGGTAACATTTTCTCAGTGATGATAGTCCGGGGTGCATGGGCAATAGCGAGGAAGTTGTAAGCGAATTCAAGACCTGGGAGCGCAAGCCGTTTATTTTGACTGCGGAATTTTCGTGATTTTCGGGTTATGTATTTCTGTGAATATAAGGTAAACTTTTCACATCGTTCTTTTTTTTTATTCTCTTGAGCCTTACTTCAAGAGGAATGGATTTGCCAGCTATTCTTTGCATCAACGTGGGCACTTTGTCCATCAGCGTGTCGGCTTCGCGCTCATTTTCTTCCCCACCTAGCTCTAAAAGACATACAGCCACACCATACTAAGTTTGGACGTGTGAGAATTAAAAGTAAAAACTCGCCAAACGAAATAACATACTGCGTAACAAGCTTTAGACCATGTCGCCTCCTTCTGCAACATGCGCCAATAACGAGTAGAATGTTCGATATCCCATAGAGCCAACGTTGCGCACGCAATCTCCCAATATGATATATGATATAAATTAGAATACTGTGTCTGAGCTTCCAGAGCTCGAGTGTAGCTCTCAATAGCCAACCGCGGCTGACTTCGACAGATTCGCATCCGTCCCTCCCCAAAGAGGAAGAATACACCTTTTAAATATTGATAACGGGTCGCACAAAAAAAAATAGTATACAAACTAACCTTGAGGGAATCTTTTCAGATTCCATTCTAAGATTTTGTTCGCGAACCTGACGTCAACACCATCGAATGTGAAACTCGAAAGGACTAGATGGAAAATCAAAAGAGCCATATCGCAGATGGGCCGCCGAATGCCTTCTTGATTCATATCAATTTCTGGATCTGGGTTGCTTAAGTCATTTGTCCATCCGCCAGCCTTGGCCAACATCTCAAGACCTTGGTGACGATTGCCCTTGTAACCGAAAACCTCCATGATCGTACTAATACGAGATGGAAGAAGAGATAAAAGTATATTGGTAACACCCATCCCAAGGAGAACACCACTCCGAAAGTCCTGGTCTATGTCCGGGTGTTGAGGACCAGTTCCTGCCTGAACTGACTCGGCATCCATAGCGTTCAAGTAACGTTCCAGGAGCCGATATATTTGAACACAAGTCCGCATGTTCAAGCTGTAAAGGGACTCGTGTTATTGTTATCAAAGTAATGGGAATAACATCCATACGCTTCTTTAATAAACTGCAGCCAGTCTCCGGAATAAACGATGCCCAAAAGTGCCTTCTCGAAAAGAGACTCGGCATAGATCAATTCGGCATGTTTCTCAACTTTGGTCATAGATTTTACGAATGAAACGGAAGGGCTGGCGACAAGAGCAGCTATTTTAGAAGTGAAAGAGCTTTTTTTCCGATGTTGTGCAGCAATATTGTTGCCGTGCTTCACAATAGCAATGGCAGCAATTAGATCCTGTATGTATAGTGCCGCGTTCAGGTCGCATATCTATATTGGGACAAAAGAACTCACGTCATCTTCGTAGCTCATGAAAGCCTTGAGTGCTTGAACAAGGCCATAACCTGTTGCACAGTATAGCCTTTCTCTGCGGAGAGGGGGAAGGCTCAAAATTAACGCTAATGGAAGTATGAATGAATTAGCTTACTTGACTGGGTCCTTCTCGTTTATCAACTCTTCACTTTCAACCATTTTCGACTCCAGAAAGAGCTGGAGAGCTAGGCGAACGACTGGCAAGTCATCTAAGGCTGCATTGGGATCGTATGGTTCTGTAGCACTTTTGCCAGCGGTGAGGGACTGCTGAAACGCTGCTACATCAATTTTGACGGCAGCGGGTGTCGGTGGCTGCGATGGCAGCTCCACCTTCACCTTCTCCTCAGATCTTTCGGGGGTCATTATGGTGAACGGAGGAAAAAGCCTATATCACCTCGGTTTGGGCGACGTCGGATAATAGCACCAGCGTCTGTCTCTGAGCTTGAACAAAGCTCCGAGCCAAGTCCCATTGGCAAGAAATTTCGGTATGACGTTGCAATTACTATTCACATTCAGTCTTTCTAACATAGGGGCAAGCGACCATACTATTCCCGGGAGTCTCAGACTTAGTATAATTAGATGTTGCAGGAGATCGTGACATACCCGTTCCGGACGGTGACAAGTTCATCTCGTTGTGCACGATGGACAAGCAAGTTGTAGGAAACGCGTTCACCTGATGGCTGGTTCGATTTCACCTGTTTCCCTGTGCCCTAGAGGGCGACGCGTCATATGTAACTTTATAAACGATTCGCTTCTCCAATTCATCATGTCAATTCCTCCCAGGGGTCAAAATGAATTTCGAATCTAGCGACATTCTTTTCTCAGCTATCACATACAACGGCGGCGAAGGATTTATACCCCTAACAAATTTGGACATTCAAGTGTGGATTGTGGATACGTCCAGTCGTGTTACATTATCCCAGACCTATACTTACGACGATTCTTCCATTGCGCGCAACGCGTTTTACCTATTTCCTGTTCCTGTTGGAGCTATCATATGTGGCTTTGAAGTTAAAACCAATGACGACGTTCACATGGAAGGTATTGTGAAAGAAATCGACGAAGCAAATCGAGATTATCACCAGATCCTCGGTGACAATCATATCTCTGACGTTGTACAACGCTCGTGTCGTGACTGTGAGTTTCTGACTACTTCCCCTTTTCTTATGACAATAACCGGATACTTTAGTACTGGTACTGTCACTGGGCTCTTTCCTCCCCAGGAGAGCTGTCACAATATCCACGACTGTCAGTATACTGTACATGTTTAGATCTTACCCTGCGTATTGACCTATCAGCTTGAGTAGTATGCTATGGACTTGTTTGACAGCAATGAGGCTGCCATTAAACTCAGGATACCGTCGTATGTCGGCCACTTTCTCCCAAAAGACGTCACCTTGCCTCAATCGACAACCCGCCTAGCCACATTGGACGTCCGCCTTGACATAGAAATGCCTGGCGAGATTCTATATGTTCATTCCAACCTCCCTCTACAAGATATCTCGGTTGAAGATTCACATCCTACGATTGTACGAAAACAATTTGCTGGTGCAGATATACACCTTGATGCAGACATACTTGTCAGCGTTCAAGCACTTAATCTGGACCAATCCCGCTGCTTTGTCGAACAATGGGAGGACACTGCTGCTTTGTCCTTAACTGCTGTTCCTTCCGTGATGTCTGGCGACCATCAAAGCGATAACTGTGAATATATATTCTTGGTAGATCGCTCGTGGAGTATGTGCGTGGACGATAAGATGGAGAAGATCAAGCAGTCAATGGTTTTGCTTCTCAAAACATTACCTATTGAGAACACATGGTTCAATATATTCAGCTTTGAGCACTGGTGGCAATCATTATGGTCTGAGAGCCAGCCGTTTCAACAAGGAACATTGAAAGAAGCAGTAAGTCTTTCTCAATCAACACAGACAGGAGGACAAAAGCCGACTGAAAATTTAGCTGGACTTTCTATCTCATCTCGATCCTCGTGGAGGGACTGAGCTATTTTCCGTCTTTCAGGCAGCTTTACTCAGCCGACGTTACAACGCCACCACAAAAATCTTTTTGATTACCGATGGCGAGGTAAAGACATAACATACGAATTTGCGCGGAAAGTTGTTAAAACACCTAATAGGTCCATTACCCTCAACGGTCCATTGATCTGATCAGCAATGTTGTCAAAAGTGCGGACCCAGCCTACCCAGTGAAAGTATTCACCGTTGCTATTGGAAGTTCTGCCTCGGATGTTCTGTACGAAGGGTTGGCCAAAGCAAGTGGTGGTCTTTGTTTGAAGGCGTCAGACAGCGAAAATCCGGTACAAAAATGTGCGACAATGCTAAACAAGATGATGTTGAGTGACATCCATGAGTTGAAGATTAACTGGAGTGTCGGTGGAACAGGTATACATATTACTTCACACTTTCATAATTCCCTCTCACCTATCGCATAAAGTATACCAAGCACCTATAGACTTGACCCGTTGTCCAAAGGGATGTCTTTCCGTCAAGGCGATTATTCCACGCAGTAACATTCCGAAGGCGGTCTCTTTACTCGGAAAAACATCAAACGGAACTCTCATCCACCTCGAAATACCTACTCGCCTCTCCCGAGTTTTGCCACCTTCTACTTCCACGGGGGTGTCATACTTCCAACCTTTATACCACACGATAGCAGCGGATAATTTAAGTCGAGAGCTGGAACAATTTGAGACATCATTGCCACCTTTGTCCGACTGGGAGCTACAACTGAGCCCCTCTTCTCGATCTGCCAGGATCAAACAAGAGCTTCTTCGTCTGGGAGTTCAGTATAATATCATCAATTTCCTAGCAACATTCGTCGTTGTCGAGAAGCAAGATCTGGATTTTATCCGTTCAGCTAGCCCTAAACCCGTAGCACCGATAACCAACCCTAGGAAGCAGATTGCACCTATGGATCCTCCTGAACTGACCGATAGACCTTCGTCTCCCGATTCTAATGGCAATACGGAGTCGTCCCAGTCCAGCGATGTACTCAGTCCTGGCGATCCGGGATCACGGGCATCGACGCCATTCTCTTCACCTAGTTTCCCTGACGTTCCAAGGTCATTTCCTCGTTCTCTGAATGAGCGAAAGGCGTTCATAGTTCAAACTGAGTCGGTTCCCGACGACGAGCCTGATGAAACTTACATATTCCCCAGTGTTCCACCTACCCAATTTGTCGCACCACCTCTCAGATTTGAGAAGATCGTTGTTTCGTATTCCAATCCTATACGTATGCTTGTTCATCATTCGCTTTGTACTCAAGAAGACGATCCCCGGACACTTGATTGGCTCGATGGCATTCTGGGCGGTCCTGATTTCAGTGAAAAACTTGCAGAACTGATCGAGTTACAATGGTATGACGGCTCATTTCCGTATCTCCGTCAGTTATGCTATGTCATTGGAAGCCCATATCACGACGATGATGATATCCCGTTATATCTCACCGGTGTCGTCATACCTTCTTCTGTTGATTCCGAGCAGGTATGGGGCACGGCGCTGGCAGTCAAATTTCTAAGGAGAAAGTACCCTCAAAACTGGTGTATATGGAAAGATTTCGCGAGGAAGTCTCTGGCATGGGGCGGAAGGGTTTGTGGTGGCTTGGCGAACTTTGAACGCATTGTGGCTTACATTCCAATATCTTTATGACATCCATTTTATGTTACGGACCTGGTTTCGGGTAAGACAGAGTTTCACTTGCTACAGAGGATGTCTTAGTAGTGCATAAGCGTTGAGCAAGCAAGCTTAGCAAAGTAAGCTAAAAGACAAGATTCGTGCTTTTCTTTGCTATTATACCTTTGCTTCCCTCCTTCAGCTGCTCAAGGGGAATTAGCTCAATTTTTGTCACTTCTCCTCGAAAATCATTGGTTATTTCGCTCTCTGTGTCGGTGTTGCCATCACCCTGTCCTTCGTCCCAGCCGCCAAATCAATAGATTTTGGGAAAAATAGTCCATAAACTTTTTCATTGAATGATGAGGAAATTAGAAAAGGTTCATTATTATTACAGAGTAGTAGGGTGTATCAAGAAGTTTGAAAAGCAGTTCACAAAGCATGTTGTACACATACACATTATCGATAACGATCAACTCAAATCACTGTGCCAGGGTTCAAAAATTATGGTTGAAGCTAGCTCCAATGTGGACCGCCAAAGCGTGCCGCATCACTTCAAGTGATGCATTTGGGTCTATGACTAGATTATACCCTGCTTGTCCTACATACGACCTTAATTGCGGTGGGCTGAGATCGTCGATTGTCCTCTTGCTCGTGAGCAGCGGGCAAGGAGGCTACATTGCCATCAATAAGCTTCAATAACAGAGTTTATTGGGTTACTCACCTGCGGAAATTCGCCGGTCGGAAACATGACGGGACTAACGGAACACGCTGATCACTAACGTCAATACCATTTTCTAAAGCCTATATGATTCCGGCTCACTAAGCTTGTTTGACAACAAGTTGAAATACTTGCTGGCTTGACATTGTCCATATTAGTAGGGTACTCATAGTAGGGTTTTGGGTGTTGACGTTGAATGTTGCCAATGGCGTTAGGTTGAAAGTATGGTCAGTGGTGACATTTCAAAGTTAATCTATTCATGGCTATTATATAAGAACTACTATGCACTTATGATTAGACAGATACCGGGATTCAACAAAATACACTGTGATCATGTCAGCTCAGTGTCCAACATCCTCCAACACCGGAGGAAGCACGTCATGATCATCAGTTATTTGGTCATAAATTACCAAAAGAAGGGACTTGAAGCCAACGCAATTCTTCTTCGGATCGACCAGACACCGAAAACCTCGTAGTCCTGCTTTTTCGCGCACGTTCAGCTTTGATGATTAGCAGCCAAAAACTAGTAATCCCCGCTGGTTACACTTGGAGGTTCAACTATATGCAACAATAGACGAAATTACTGAGATTTATGGGTAAGACGAGCTAATAAGCCAATATGATTCATTTTACTATGTGGACATTTAAATGCTGAAGTTCATTTGGAAATACCCCATTCTTTTGAAATTCACCACTGTTTCTGTCGCTGCAAACGTACGCGCATCTTACATTTGGAAGCAGTACAATTAAGGGTACCATAAATATTTGCAGACTCATTTATCGATGTAATATCGATTAACTACTCTTCAGGTCTCCTTAGATGCTATAATCGGTAAGTGTTCTGTCGATATATTGTCATCGTCTCATAGACTGATTTATCTTGAAGCGGCTCTCGCTGTGAAATTTCAACTCGCTTTTTCGCTTTGAAACGAAAATAGACTGGGCTGAAAGGCATAAATTCAAAATGTTAATCTTGTGAAGCATACATAACATTAGCGGAAGTACCTATGGATATTTGTAACGATAATGCGACAAATCAAGAAGCATGCACCGACCCATGCCGGCCGATAAAAACACTTGAATGGACGTAGTGAAGCTCGAAGTTTGTGCCTAAGCCCTAAAATTTGTTGATGCGCGCTGTTTAAACCATTTCAAGCAAATACGGATATGGGATGGCACTTGTATCAGATTTTAAATATGGTTTTGCCACGCATGGCACTCATGCCCAGATTTATAATGCGAGCTGCAAGCGCGCCCGACGCCGAGCAGAATCAGGGCGAGGAAAATAAGGCTCTGATAGTTTTTTGTTCTCCTCTGATATAGAATAGGGAGACATGGGTTCTCCTAGGCTGTTTATCCTCATAAGGGTCATTTCATGGAATTTGATGAAGATGTTTCAGTAATGTCTTCAGCTTCAACACTCCGGTGTGTAAATGAGCAATGCAATGCCTTTGCACTTTCCCTTGTATGAAATGCTAGGGCTCTCCCCGCGATATTTTTGCTTCCATGTGCTATTTATTATTGTGTATATGTATCTGTATGGGTGTTACATATAGGCTATTATTATCTCCTCGTGACTGTGTCTCCCGTTACCATTGTCGCCACTGAGATTTACTTGTCTCTGTGCATGCACGGGGGAAGCGTCCTTCCTCGGTCGACATTGACGTTGAAGACTCATGCCGGTTGACAGGAGCGTCCTCCGAAATTGACCCTCTCAGTTTTTGGCTGTCTGTTAATGTCTGAGTTATCTCATCCGTCCACTTCATAAGAGTGTTGCTCGTGCGTACCTTCGAAAAGAATCTGTCTTTGCATTCTCTGTTCAATAACTCTAATTCTTCGTCATAGGCTTGTAGGTCCTCGTTGGGATCTTGTGAGAACAATTTCTCTCGAAATCACGTAAAATTCTCGTCAACTCCCGCCGTCTCGATATCGATAATGCAACGTAGGTGTTAAAGGTTGTTAGACCTCCGGTCGGAGGTTTGGCGATATCAATGATAACTGGGTATATACTCTGACCTTGCGCTTCATAGTCGGTAAAGGCGTACGCTGGTGTCAGTGGAAATTGTAACCGATGGACAAGTGTTTTTCTACCATGCGCTCCCGGTACGGACATCGTCGTGTCTACTATATCAGTCACGGGTAATGTGCCTTCTGGGAGTCCCTGTATATTCAAATCTGAAGTTAGATCAGGTCTGAATATTAGTACTGACTTGGTTTCCACACTGGTCCATTTCATGATCGACGACAAGAAGAAAGATAGTCATTTACCTCTGATTCTCTTCTACACGACCGATGTTATGTTCTGACTTTGGCTGCGATTGTATCCACAATCTTTCGCCGTCCATTCTTGAGAGTGATGTAAATATAATCATCATCATGCATGCCCAGAATGCCACGAACACTAATGCTCAATGTTTTGTTAATCGGCTGCGGGGTTAAATAAAGCACATTTCGAAATGAGTATTGTACACACATAAACACGTTCCTAAACAGTACATTGCATAGCCATCATAAGATTCTGACTTAACCTGCACATTTCGTCAAAATGAAGTCTGAAATATGAAGCAAACTCGAGTTACCTAACTGCACCCCGATCAGCATTCATCAGGTTTAACCACGGTTTGCCACTGTGTACCCTTCACATCATCAGGAGAGCTCGCGAACTTCCACATTCCACCGCCAACAATCTTATCGATTGACCTTATAGTCAAAAGCACCTTCAAGGTCTGCGGCTTGATGACTGCCCCTGGCTTCGCCATCCATCTGAGGTCTTCAAAAGTGGCAATCTCTTCTTCTCCCGTTCCTTCCCACATTTGAATCTTGCCACCACTAGGTACTAGTTTATCCCATAGTACCTCCGATCCTTTATTGAGGGTATGTTCTATCGCATAATGTATTTTGTGAGAACATATTTTCTTTGCGATAGCATAAAACTCGGGTCCTGGGGTAACGCCACATTGCTCGATGAGGTGTTGGAAAAAGTCGTAGACCACTTCACGTCTCCAGCCAAAGTTTTCCAATTGAGACAGGACTCCGGATAGTGGGCTAAACACGTATTGTGCACCTAGCCACGGTGACAGAACCGCGAACAGTAAAGACTTTTTGTGCGGATAGAATTCGATTTGTGGAGGTTTTCCTCCTCCTCGATTTTTGTATTTGCTGATGACGTACATAAAACGATGTTTTTGTTGCACGGCATCAATGTAAACTTGCATCGAGTTCGTATCCCAATAACGCATTCCGAAATTGGCGGAGAGGTACCAGAACGTCACGGGGAAAATTGGAATACGTATGATGGTATTTATAACGTATGTCAAGGATATGATTGGCACTATAATAATTAGGACCACTACGACAGTCTGGACTCCGTCGAGAATGACACGAGACGTTGATCTCTTCGATCGAGGTATCGCCATCGTCGGAGGTGGGTTGACTTCGACTACGGCGTGCAGAGCACAGGACGATTAATAAACGCAGAGACCCATTTTATCATTTTGAAGTTTTACATAGTCCAGATCTTCCCATAGAAACCAAATAGAATGACGTGTGGAAGGAATGCCAAACAGAAGTGTTCTACATTTTTCGATGTCTACCAATATTCCTTAGTTGACAGATTGAAACAAGAAGAAGCAAATATATTCACGTAGCATCAAATTCATGTGCAATTTTAGGCCATAATATTTCGAACTTCAGCCACCGGGAGCTATTGGACGATGAAGGGCGTGACATGCAATCCGATCGCCTTGGGAGATTTAATGATCTCCAACTACAAGGAATGTCTCATAATGATAGCATCACCCTAGCCTTTTGTCAATGTTGTTTGCACAGAAAGCGGAGTCCCGATTTTTTTGAGATAGTGTATTACGGACACGCTGCTGTTGTAAATCTGATGTAAGGATTCACTGCCCCATGACACAGGCGTGGATCAATAGTGGTTGTATCGCATGAGAAAACCATTGGGTGAGGCTAGATTGCAGCGATCCCATTTAATAATGATCGAGGAACATTCAAAGGCCTAGATGATTAGACGTATCTAAGTCACGCGACAATAAAGACATAATAAGCAGAGACATACACATATCGAAAAGCAAGAAGCTCTTTCACGCTGTGCGGTACCTTGGGCTCCACTTTGTAATAACAATTTTTGATAAATAGATGCTCAACAGAACCAATGACAATCGTTGTTGGTCGCAATGGGCGTGTCGATGAGAGAGAAGGTGGCTGTATGATTCGTGATGAGAAGCGTCAAGCAGCAACAAGCCACTGTTGCTATATTAACTGATGGCAAGATAGGAAGTTCGTTAATTTTTGTTACGGTATCGAAATAGGAGCCTTCACAAGTCCTAATTTTGTACTGAGTATTCCCGCAGCGTGAAGATGACATGGGGCGACTGCAACAGTTAACCAAAGATGTAGTATGAACGTGATTTTCTTGTAGATTTCTTCTTTGCAGACAGATTGTCGCTGGACGCAACCGACCTCCGACCGGCTAACTTAAGAGTGGATTCGTCGAGTCCAGGTGGATGGATGATGTACATAGACGGAAGGATTATAGAATGCGTCCTTGATAGTACGATGAGAATGATAAAAGCATTAAGGCTTATCAAGACATTGCCATGCCATCCGGTGTTGTGGGTTGCATCATGAGATCAAGGTTTTATTGAGGTTCGGCACCACGAATGTATTTGAGCATAACAAATGAGAGCAAACTACCGAAGACGAAAAAGCAAAAGCAATCCTGGGATTGTCGTAGATTTGATCCAAAATAATACGAAGATTTGGAAACCGCGTAAATGAAGTCGACAGTCGAGATAATGTGCGGATAGAGTATAAATCATGTCGCGGTTAACGTATGTTTTTAGAGTCGGAAGACTATGGACCATGAATTTTAGCGTGATTGCTACCATGCGGCCGCTCTACGTAAAAAATCCGTTTGACTGAAGGTGATGGAATCATTTCCTAGTAATACATATTGACTAGTTGTCTCTTGGAAGTACCGGCATAAATTGAGTTTCATGACTGTCGCTCATTCTGGGGGTTACTTCAGGGAAACGTGTAAGCAACTTCATGTTCCGTATAAACAATTTTACTATTACCTTTGTTGATTCGCTTTCGATGCTCGTAAAGTTTATGGGAGCATCCAAGAAGCACGCTCGTTGAGCCTGGTCCAATACTGGGTGGTGGAATAAGCATGATACAGCTTTAGATGATCTGATTGAGTGTGTTTAATAAAAACGACGGAGTGACAACATTTATTTGAAAGTACTGAGTTCTTGAAGCTTTAAAGTTTGAAGTTGAAGTTTGACGGATGAGCCCAAGACCTGAAGTGACTTTCTGAAAGCCAGTGGACTCGATTACGTACTCAACAAGTATAACCGGTATAACCTGAACCTCTTATTCTGCCAAAACAATGGATAAAAATAGTATCATTATATTTGAATAGTACAATTTAATGTGCATTACATACACTGAATCGAAGTCGAACAAAAACTATTCGGGAGGGTATATCATACAAGTTACAGGTATATTTATATGCAGGACTGTCCTGATCCTTGGACCTTAGCTATGTTATTGGGGGAGCATCAAGAAAAAAATCTAAAACAATTCTCCAGGAATAATGAAACATCGCACCGTTATATCGTGGAATGGGGCTGACCGAATGCAGCGGGTCCACGTACGGCGTAAAATTTAACGGTCAACTTCTGATTCGGTTCCAGAGCCAGTAAGAAGGCTAATTTGGGTCAAATCACCTAGCAAAAATTCATGTTCGGGCTTCAACTTTAGGCTGCCGGGCGACCCGCTTTTAAGAGAGAAATTGGCGCTTGTCGCAAGGCTGGCCCCAGACGTGGATCTTCGATGAGTTATTGCTATAGGCGAGGATGTGATACGATTATCAACCTTCTTAACAACATTAGACTCAGGCGTTAATTTGGGAAGAACTAATGTTGGAGAAGGTGGTGGTGATGTACCTGATCCCGATGATCCTGGTGGTGGAGAGGAAGCAGAAGCCACGTCTGGCGTTTCCGCCATCAACAGTGCCATCGTGTTGGGTATTGTTGGAAAGATACTGCTCCCGTTAGAAAAACGTCTGGCTTTAGGTGGTGAGACGCCGCGTGCCGTACCCGAGGCTTGTAGATGACGAGAAGGTAGCGGCTGAGATTGCAAATGATTAGTTGTAGTAGTTCTCCCATTTGTCGTTCGCGAACGGTCGTTAGCATACAACCTCCTTGCGCGAGCTAGTTCCTTTTCCTTCTGTTTGACCGTCGTAATTGCATCGATCAACCGATCTTCTAGCTCTTTCACTTGACTCTTCAAACTACCATTCTCTGCACGAAGTTCTCGGCAATTTTTTTGAGAGTCGGCAAGAGCTGCCAGTAGTGCCTCCGTCTGTGAATCATATTTTTCTTTCAATGACTGAAGCTGAGATTGCACCGTTATGTGAGAACTTGAGGTCGTAGGCGAGAGACGGCCGCCGCTACCAGTGCTTTCGCTCCTAGTTCCGCCAGTCATGGAGTATCCCGAGGTCGTCCTTTGATACTGATACGAGCCACTGCTATCACGACCTTCCATACTCCCACGACCGGACACTAGATCAGAGATTGTGCGCATAAACAATGGCGCCTGCCGTGAATTGGATAAAGAATCTGCTCGAGACAATGGCCTTGAGCTAGAGTGACTAATGACGTTCGGAGTGCCTGCACCAGATCGCATACCACTCATCCTATAATCAGTAAAGCGATTGGACGAGCTGTATCTAAGTTCTGAATTAGTATACACGAAAAAAATAAAGAAACGGCTGTACTTACCTTAACGCATCTCTATCTCTATCTCTTTCGTTCTCAACTGACGAATATCCATCAGCAATAAAGCGATCTCGATTGGTAGCCGATGCTCTGTATTCGCTGACACTTCTTGAATGAGAGATATGGCTAGAGATATTGTGGTTAAAACTCGGTCAGAACCATTGGAAACCACATACCGATCAGATTTTTCTCCTTCATACAACAAACCAGCAGCGGCAAAGGCTTTGACAGTTCTAGGTCCCAGCCATTCAGGACTCAGCCTAGCCTGTCGTTCACCAGTACCAATGTCGAAAGAACCACGTCTACCGTAATCCTCATTGTCTGGACTTTTCCCGCCGTATGTGAACTGCCTTGCGCTGGTAGGTTTGTTCCAAGAGCCTTGAGTCGTTCCCGAGCTATTATGACGCAGGAGTTGAGACAAATCTGGAGATTGATCTACACTCATGCTGCGTTTGCGATATCGTCGACTCTCGAATACGCTTCTCTCGTTATTGCTTGGAATACCGGCACTCGAATTTCCTCTTGACCTGGATAAATGGCTAGAATCCGCTGAGCTTGGACGTGCACTCTCAGAACGAACCGCGTCGAGCGTCTGATTTCGAATATAGGCTTTGGACATTCTGATATCATCAGACGGTTCATTTGAAGGTAGTGATGAAGCAAGCTGTACATCGATATTCTTGAGAGCAAACCGAGGATTGGGTCGATGATCAACCGGCGAAGAGAGATTTGAGTGTATCGATGCTTGGGTCTTGTCATTTTTTGAAATGTTAAATGACGACCTGCTCACAACGAATGGCTCGGGCCGATATTGTTGGTCAATAGAGATGGTGGAATGGGTAGTGACAAGCGGGTTAGGTGGCTTAAAATTATCTAAGGGAGTTGCAAGATTGCTCGAACTGACGGTGGAAGGTCCGGAAGACGCCTGTCCTCCCTCCGATTCTGGAGAGTCGAGCCAGGGAATGCGATTAAGGGCAATGGTAGGCTTTGGGGCATGTGACAAAGCAGGTGTTTGTTGTGAGATTTGAAAACGGGATGGAGGATGTGCAGGTCGACTCGGAGAGGATGGAGAGGGTAACATCGAAATTGTTTTTGAAAACCTTCTTGAGGTAGAAGAATCCATATCGTACTTAAGGTGAGAGGGTGATGCTGGAGGAGATTCGAGACCATTTGCTGCTGATTTTGTGGAAGTACTGAAAGCAGGTAAGTTGGCGGATTGAGAACCGCGTTTCTCTACAGGTGTCGAGACGCAGTTGAGTCCTTGCTGAAAGCTGTTAGGTCGCAAGAGAGCAACCAGATCAGGGTCCAGTGTATCCAGATCAAAGCTGAGGTCTGACTGTATCTGGGATGGAGAAGCTTTTCGGCTAACGAAAGGAGTGCTCGTGATAGGCCCACTACGGTTGTGGTATAAAGACGCGTCGGAAATGTCCAGAGAGGGTGCACTTGTATCTGCGCTTGATAGCGAAGTATCTTGCACAACACTACTTTGGGACCATTGCCCCTTGAGCTCTTCCTTCATGGATTCCAAGCTGATTCTTGCCCCAGATAAGTCAAAAGAATCATCGACTCCAAATTCATGAGGCCGAAACTCGCTTGTTTCTGTGGATGTAAGAACGGATGATGAGGATGGTGGTGGGTGATATTGAGGCGCATCAGAAGTGATGTCTTTCGAATATGCTCCTGAAAATCAATCTTAAACCTAATAGAGCACAAAAAAGAACCACACAAACCGATATGAATGACAGATTCCTGTGAATTTTTATGGGACGTTGTACCAGATGGACAAGATTCATTAACAAGAAGTGACAATTCGTTAGACAGGTTCGGTAAGTCCTTTGAGGTTGCTGAGTCGTTAGGATTGACATTAATCTGGGCCTTGGGGAACGTTACTGATTGAGAGTTTGCGACAGGTGTGTTGAGCTGAATTCGGGAGGTTTGAAATAAGGTTGAAGATAAGTCTACATTGACACTGTCGTGTGTTACTTTTCGTTGCGGTATTCGGGATTGCAATGTCGTAGCCTTTGATAGACTGTTAAAGCCTGACTTCACAGGATTATGCATCGTCATCGAGCGTGAACCTTCTTCTCAAAGTAAATATCCCATAACGTTTCGCATGATTTCCCAGGTTTATACTCACCATTGCTTGCGCCTGTACTGATCAAGAGGACTGTTTTGTCTTGGCTTTGGTTTTCAGGTTGCATTGTAAAAGACCTTCGACTAGGCTTCAGGTTTAGTTGCGTAAAAAACGAAGGCTTGCTGGTGTTTCCTCCCAGTCCTAGTCGACTACGAAGTGATTTGGACTGGCTTGCATTGGAAACAGGCACGCTTGATACAGGATTTGTTGTTGTAGGCATGGTCGAAGGCTAGATCGAGATGCAACTTCTACAATACACCCGAGAAACCGAAAGAAGACAAAAAAAGAAACGTGAATTAGAAATATAATGGTTCGTGGAATAATAATTATAGCATGTCGATTGAGCGAGAGAGACAAGCAGGAAAAGAAGTCAAGGTCAAGCCCGTTCTGTCGCTATGTTGTTACTTTGTTTGCCGCTCGGATAGGCTAAAACCTAAAATTAACCTTTCGGCTTGGTGTAGACTTGGCTGGCATTTGCCGAGCTCAGCGTATGTATGTCGCCGAAAAATTATCAACAAGTATGCTAGGGATATTGGGGATTATAGAGATTAATTTTAACTGATTTCGAAATAAGCAGCTGATAATTGCCATCTGAGTGGAGCTTTCAAGTTATTGCGACTGAAAGCACGATGTTACCAAGCACAACGCCGCATGAAATTTTAAACAATGATAGAACGGGATTGTCATACATATCTTACTGTACATATAGTCATTAAAGTCAAAGCTCGAGGCCAAAATAAACGTTTAGCCAGGATATAACCTGGCGTATACTCCGGAAATTTACCAGGGAAGTCGCTGCACTTTCCCTTCTTCCGTTGATCCTGGATGAAATACTACTTCAGCTTTCGGCTGTCCCTTCTTCAAGTCCATGCAGATGTTGAATATCGAAACAACAGAAGAGTCGATGTCTGGTCCCGTTTCAGGACCTGGAACATAAGACTGTCGACAGATAGAGCCAGGCGGACTGTCTTTATCTCTGAACAGGTCTCTGACTTGTCGCAGCCCAATCTGTATCCCCCTTTTCTCCAGCTGAACCAAGTCGTCAACCAATTTCCGAATACGTACGAGACGAACCGGGGAATCCTTCAACCATCTCGGCTCTTCAACAAGGTTATTTGATAGGAAGTGGTTGGTATGGACAACCACGCGATCGGAATCTTCGGTAATGACAAAGGTACCGAGAGGGGAGACTTCAACTCCTTTGCTTGTCGACGAGTCGGCAACAAGCATATGTGCGCTGGTGGCACAACCTAAGCTGGATACTTGTTCCACAGCATTTTCAACGGACGAGGACTCCAGAACTAATCGAAGAAGTATATGTATAGGCGGTTTTGAAGGGATCATCGGTCTTGCTCTGATAGCATTCAAACAAACACCGACTGACGAGGAGTTGAACCCAATTTTCCCAACGATCCCAGCCTGCAAGAGTGCAAAGTCAATGGATACATCGGAGCAGAATGAAAATAATGACTAACCTCCGTCACCATCCAGATTTTGGGCTTTCCAGCCTTTTCAATGGACATGAGAACAATGTTATCTTTGATCTCCGAATTCCAGTCCCAGTTTTGCGCCAGGACCTGTGTGCCCGCTATATGTATACCCAAGGCCGTGCACCCGTCTGAAAACTTGCCAAAGGCTATTTCGCTCCTACAATTAAGGGCCAAAATATCCAACAAGCCCACATCTGGTTTATTTACCCCCTCCGCGATTCCGGATATCTCTTCTAATAAATCGGGAGCCGTCCTCGATATGGTCTCGCGAAACTCTTTGGCTACTTCCAGGACCTGCGACCAATCCAGCCCAGAACGAACTTTGAATAAGTTTTTGTAAAATGATAGCTGTCGAAGGATTTGAGCTCTCAACAGTTGGCCATGTTGAGTTCCGATCTATAACAAGAATCGTTATTATCGTGACATTATACGAATATGGTACAGACACAGACCTCTTTGGAGGATCCCTTCAACTGAACTCGGAGTACTTCGTTAGTCATGGATGAGACAGACTTGAAAGGTGCACCAGATGCGAACTTTCCCTCGCTCAAAAAATTGGCATTATCACATGACTTTTTAACTTCTTAAGACGTTCGTCGTATTATAGTCGAGTTAATTATATCTAATGGTGTGAGTGTATGAATTAGTAAATTTCGTGATCTTTGTTGTGAACTATTGCTCACTTCATCACAAGACGATGAGTCCTTTACCCAAAAGGTTTCTAGCCGAGAATTACTAAAATTAGCCGGTATCGGTGGGCATCGGCGAGCTATCCTTGTTTTCATTCGACTCCGATTATTATCGTCTTTCAGAAACTTCTCCATTGAGTATCGGTAGCTGAAGCCTTGTAAAATTGATTGAATACGGGATAACATTGACATGCTCGGTCTAAGCGGTCTGAGCCCAACGATTCTGGAGACTTTTGAGTTCAATGTCGACGACGGGTCGACCAACGTCAAATAATTGAGATAAGTTTGTTAGGTTGTCCGTCGTAAGCTTGGATGATAGATTGACGGTAAGGACTTTGAGTACACACACATGGAGTCTAAGCCAGACTCATCGCGACGCGTCACAGTGCACATAGGATAGACACAGGCTGCGAAAGATGCTCAAACGAGAAATTCATTTATTCTATTCATTAGTAATTGACCAGCTCAGTCAGAAATTTTTTGGTAGGATAGATTTAGCACTCAAGAGGGCCAACTGAACCAGCTTCGTGTCGTATCTCGTATCTCGGCAAGGCATCGGATGCAGAAATCTACACAACATAAAACCGTAATTCCTTGTCAAAGGTACGTTATTTATATGACGTACAGCTTGTTTGAATTCTGCTAGTCGGCCCGTGGATGAGTTGTTCCCAGTTTTCTACAATCAACCTAAAACTGAATTTGGAACTTACTGAGAGAGGGATCCCAAAAAAATGCGCTATGAGACTTTATTAAAGCATAAAATGTGTTTGTACCAGTACAGTACGGTAAGTATGTACAGCATTACTCGTCATGCTTCACGAATGTCTATGACATCTAAGACAAGCGTACAGTGAAGTATACATACTATGTTAATGAGAACGTCCATTCTCCTTTTCGGATCTATATGTGACATGAATGTGATCATTGGTAAATCAATCAGTGTATGTATGTCATGTCATTGTTCAGCGAATTTTGAAGATTGTCTAAGTTGAGGTCCGTATTTATAAAATACAAATCTAGACGAATGCTCATTCTGAAGGATGACCAGATATCAAACAAATCTTGATACTTACGGTAAAGGCACCATTAGCATCGTCAAACCAGCTACCATAGCTGTTGCTCCAACCGTTCCCAAACGATCGTACATAGCCGCTGTAAACAAGGGAAAGGCAGCAGCAAAACATGAACGCATAAAACTATTTCCCGCCATAGCTGATGCTGCGTGTGGTTGGTACGCGGTTACTAAAAAGGTGAATACTGATGTAAATGTATACAAAACCGAGACTCCCAATCTATGAAATAACGTGGGATATATCAGGGACAAAATCAGGAAGAGAATAGTCACTCACGGTATAGTCGAAAGCATCGGAATAACCCAGTGTACATGGGGATAGGTTGTAAACGCTAACCAAAATAAGCTAATGGGTGTTATAACTGCGCCGGCCATTCCGATTAGCAACCGTACTTCAGGTGGCGCATTTCCCCCGTTCAAAGCTGCATGTTTCTGAACTACCCTGAAACAACAGTCAGATCAGACAGTTTTATCTGGTAGGGAGGTTGACGCACCTGTTCCAATAAAAAAATTGAGTGAACAATCCGATCAACATGCCAATCCCTATTCCAGAAAAGCTCAAACCCGTCGATTGAATGTTGAAGTGATGGACTTTCCCAAATATAATTGGGAAAGCTTGGAAAGTCAGGTAAAGAACGCCGAGGACGAGGGAGTTCCAGAAGTCAAGTAAAAACGCCATTCGCTCATAGTAAATAATTTCTGTATTATAATGTCAACGATGTACGCATCGTGAGTTCCCCAATTCAGTAACTTACGGAAAGGTCGATAGGTGTTGATTAATGCCGAGTACAGTACGCCCCGTTGAGGGGTAATATCAGCGGGTAGGTTTACTTCCTTTGATTCTTTGTGTAGTCTACTCAACGTATTAAATTTTTGTTAGGTGCTATGACGATTCATATTTCACCTGGCAGCTTTTCTCCGCAGAAGAACAGGAGCATATGTTTCGGGTATAAGCTGATTAAAATATTAGAACACTGCATCAAATCTTGAAAATGAGCAAACACTGACCATCAAAGCTATGAGATTTAAGAAGGACCATACTATAGTGACCTGATAGGTCCACCGCCAACTGAGATGCTAACAGTATTGTTATTACGGTGGCACTCTACGAAAATAGTGATAAAATTACCTGGTTTATCAATCTATCAAAAGGTTAGAACAATTCAACAAAGACGCATTGCGGGGTGACACTAACCCTGAGTAAGCTGGTCCTACAACCGGCCCTAAAAACGGTGCGAGTGTGTAAACTGCCATTGGACTGTCGCGGAACAATTAACGAAAAATTCCATTGAAGTCTCAAACTGAAGAACCTGTGCATACTTTGCGACAGACGCATCGTCAAATATATCAACAACTGATCCACCGGCTACGCACAGTAGAGCGGCGGCAGCTACACCAGATAAAAAGCGAAATGCCATATATACGCCTATGTAATGTATAAATGAGAAGAAAACCAAAAACCTCAAAGTAATGAAGAGAACATATTTGCATACCGGCATTTTTTGCAAATGCAACAGGAAACTGAAAAAGCAAAAATATCGAATAGGATAATTGGTAAATGATGCTTCGTCCATAGAATTCTGACAAAGGTCCGAGGAACAGAGGTCCAGTGCCAAGACCCATGACGTATAGTGATATACCCAGGATAGCAACTTCATGAGATATGTGCAAGTCTCTCTGTAAGCCAGGTTCTGTAGCACTTGCCTGTCGATGACGTACAATTAGGTCTTTAAGAAGCTTTAAATGAGGGGATTACTCACTATTGACGAGGCGCATGTTGCGCACACTGCAAATTCAAACCAATTCAGTTTCCAAAAGCAAAAAGAGTGAAAGAAAGACGTACTCGCTGAAGTGAAAAGAGCAAAGATAATAAAGTATTTCTTCAGAACTGACATTTTTCTGGGGTCTTCATTGTCATCCAACGTAATGGGTGTGGTGGACGAGACCGAGTCTGTTTTATTTTCGAAAGCTTTCACTTCATGATCAGGTTCTGCAGTAGTAGTACGTTCTGATGAAGCAAACTGAACGGAATCCCGACTGTCGTCTTTCGACATTCCAGTTGAATTAACACATAGAGAATTGAAACTGTTCCTTCCTGCTTACGAAAGGTCCGAGTCGGTATACTACCTTATATTGCATGCTCGGCCATGTATCCCCGTTGATGACATCGATGACGAGCGACGCTCGGAGCCTTTCGTTGCACATTCTGTAAAACGAGATTGTAAACGCTTCAGTCTCCTTGGAACTGACTCAAATTACTTCTGAATTCGAGCAACCTATTCAGCCCAGCGACTTTGTCAGATTCAGATTTAAAAAGGGAAAATCGGTGTAATGTACGCGCGTCTTCCCTTGCTATACGAAGGGTTGATTACAGCCTCCGATCAACATAGGAAAATCATTGTCACAATGATGCTACACATACAATTCTCCATTGAATTGAACGTGACGATGCCGCCCGGCGCGTAGTCCCAACGCGATGGACGTGCTTAGGACCTGTCAGTGCAACTCGTACCACTGCTTTGAGGTGTCCGAACCGCATGGGTCACGAAAAGCGCTGCTGAGACCGATCAGTATACACAATGAAAATATTGGGTGACTCAGTATTAATTCATGAACGAGCTCACATACATACACATGTCGAACAATACCGGGGACGCGTTAAGGAATACACAATTCACAGAGATGGTTAATATCCGGCAAGTCCATCGACTCATCGTGCGCATCCACGATTAAATCTCGTATTTCATTAAAAGACAACAAGCGAGCGATATATACCCAACATAGAGCCGGTTTATTGTTCCGAGTACCCCGAGGCGAAACGAAATCCATTTTTTACCACCTACTGGTATGATTATACTATAGATCAGAATTCAACGAGGAGGCAAAATAATTGATTAGGAATACTTCCTACGGACGATGAAATGTTTTCAATGTGGATACACTGGTGTCGAAGGGTACGTCCACTTCTTTTACTTGATTTTTGTCGGATATTAATTCAATCTGTTCTCCTTTTCAGCATGATTCTTACCGGGCCGGCATAACTACTGACATTTTACAGACGTCCATAACATTTGGTCAGAATATCACATTTCTCAGGCGGCAATTGACCCGACAAATCAATAGTTACTCTGGTATCGAATACCAGCGTGTCTTCAAGTGCTCATATGTTTGGCAGTACGGTCACTATCACGATATACCCGGGGTCGTTGAGATACGGCACAATCTCAGGAAACTCATAATGTGAACTTAGCCGACTTAGAAGACAACAGGAAGTCCCGTGGACGTTGCACGTGAACTCAGTACTTCCCAGACGCTTTCGGCCGAGGGGAAGAAAATGGCAGTCGACTCCTTATAGCCACGAAATTCACAGCAAAGATCACCCTGAGCTCGATAGTAACCCGGAAACCAGGATCCGTCGTATGTAAGTTCAAAGGGGTAGAAGGGCCTAACACAAAGAAGACTGATATGTAAATACTTATGCGAACTTTCGCGTGATTTCCCCTTTATAGATAGCATGTAATCTTCAGATATCACAAAGTTAGTGTCATTAATACATGATATTATCTATTAACTTATGATGCGTTCCCAGTGCGTGATCTGGGCAAGTATTATCATTACACGCATAAGGATTATAATGTGGTACTAGTAGTATTATATATGCACGTATGTTTACCTTAAAGGTTGAATGATTCTTGCAATGCAATACGTAGATCTCAACGTCCTCTTTTTTTGTCCCCCTGCCAACTCAGCTCCAAAAATAACACACATGTATGCTTGATCAACAAACCTGATCATCATCGGTCAGCGAACCTTGAAGATTGTCTCAACTGAGGTCCATATTTATAGAAAACAAATCTAGATAAAGAAGATCCAGAGTGAAAACGTAAAAAAAAATTTTATGTATCATTACTCACGGTAATGGCGCTAGTAATGTTGTTAAACCAGCCAATAAAGCCGTTGCACCGACGGTTCCTAGACGGTTATACATAGCCCCAGCGAATAGGGGAAAAGCTCCAGCAAAACTGGAACGCATAAAGCTATTGCCAGCCATAGCTGATGCTGCATGTGGTCGATAAGCCGTGACGAGGAACGTGAACACCGAAGTAAAAGTATACAAAACGGCTATTCCCAGACTTTTTGGTTTTTGGAAAGATGAGATCAGAAAATCAGAAAATTCCGAAAGGGGGGAAATAAATCAAATGCTTACAGAACAGTTGAGAGCATCGGAGCAATCCAGTGCACGTGAGCGTAAGTCGTGAATGCTAGCCAATACAAGCTTATAGGCGCTATAACCGCCCCGGGCATCCCGATCAGCAAACGTACTTCTGGTGGAGCATTTCCATTGTTTTTGAGTGCGTGCCTCCGGAAAACCCTGAGCAAGGAAAAAAAAAAGAAGCATGATATTCAAGATTTGCGCAGCCAGACGAAAAAGAAAAAAACACATGCTTGTTCCAGTAGAAAAATTGGGTCAACAGGGCGATAAACATGCCGATTCCTAGACCAACAAAGCTTAGACCGGTGGACTGAATATTGAAATGATGGACGGTGCCAAATATAATCGGGAAAGCTTGAAAAGTCAAATATAGAATTCCAAGGATGAGGGAGCTCCAGAGGTCAAGGAGAAATGCCATACGTTCGCGGAGAAGAATTTCTATCAACAATCAACATCAGCCAAAATGACAGCATATACTTGCAATTCATTTACTCACTAAACGGTTGATAGCAGCTAATTAAAACGGAATGTAATACGGTCGAATAAGGTACATCATCGGCGGCCTGTAAATTTGCGTCCCCTGATTCTTTTTGTAGCCTTGAAAAAAACAGAAAAAGAAGACGGGAATCAAACATCGGAGAAACCTTGACAACCAGAAAAAACGTACCTGGCGGCTTTTCTACGTAACAAAACTGGTGTATATGTTTCGGGGATAAACTGGTTTAGGACATCAACATCCAAATTTATGGTTTTGAAAGTATGAAAAGCGAACCATTAAGGCAATAAGTTGTATAAAAGACCATATTGTGATTATGTAGTAAGTCCAACGCCAATTGACGTGCTGATTGTTTGATGCATTGAATGAGGATTTATGAAAGAAGTAGTATACAGGAAGACAAATACATACTTGATTTACGAACCTGTATTCGGTGATATCAGCTTAAAAGGTTCCCTCTTCTAAATATAAAACGAAAGAAAATATGTACTAACCCGGCATAGCCCGGACCTAAAACGGGACCTAAGAATGGTCCTAAAGTATACACAGCCATTGGACTATTCGGCAGATCTTTAGTTAGTTGACTTTCATCATAAAGCGGCAAGATAAGGATGGCACTTGCTTTGCAACAGATGCATTATCATAGATATCGGTAATTGAGCCACCAGTTACGCTCAAAAAGGCAGCACCAGCAATACCAGCAAGAAACCGGAATACAAGATAAACAGCTGACAACGACAGGTAAGCCCCCATCAGTGATGTGAGTGTAACCGAGGTACACTGAAGATATTAAAGACATACCAGCGCTTCTACCAAATGAGATAGGAAATTGAAAAGCGAAGAATATGGTGTACGAAACACGATAAATGATGTTTCTGCCATAGAATTCGGATAGAGGACCGAGTAAAAGGGGGCCACATCCGAGACCGAAGACATATAATGATATACCCAAGATAGCAACTTCGTGAGAGACGTGTAGATCCCGTTGTACGCCTGGTTCTGTTGTACCAGCCTAAATGTATCGCGAGACGTGTTTCAGTCATGATGCAAAAAAAAAAAAAGAGAGAGGATTCGTGTCTTCTTTACTCACTATGGACGAGGCACATGTTACGCAAGCTGCCAGAAACCGATCAGTGGGCGGGAGGAAGAAGAAGGAAACGGAAAATTCGTACTGGCCGAAGTAAAAATTACTAGAATAATAAAGTACTTTTTAAGGTTTGACATCTTCTTGGGATCCTCGCTGTCGTCCAGAGTAATGATTGATGAACTCTTTTCCAGTGAATTCGCGTCTGGTGAGTACTGTCCGCCGTGAAGGTTGCTTTCTGAGGCTTCAATGTCGTTTCTCGACATCCTGGAAACTGTTTAACTTTGAATTGTTGCATTCTCTTGGTATGTACGTCGAGAATCCTTATAAAGGTCCGAGCGAGGGAGAACGCTGAGTGACGTGAGTATACTGCGTATGTAATCCGATCGCTCTTCGTTTCCCGAACAGGCAATGTTAAGGCGAAAGTCAATCCCAGTTGAGTATGCGTTTCCGTCTTCGATGACTAAACCGGGAGGCAGTGACAAAGCGCTGCCTGATCATTAGCTTGGCTCTGGAAGCTGGACAGGCTCTGAAGGGGTCTTGGGATGTCAGAGTATTCCAAAGAATTTTCATAGTCGTTGGTCAGTGGGAATCTTTGGGCACGATTGAGGGAATTCTTTGATGTTAATTAATGGCAATTTTCAAATTATTGGTATTGGTATGCATGAAAGTATTCAGGTTGTGCCAGAATGTACTACTAAGCGGTCGGATCGGATGAGTAAGCATTAGGACTTCTTTATGACAAAAAAAAGAAAAAACTTTGAACCACCGCCGTATGCTTCCTCCGAATCGCACACAAACAAACCACGACCCCAACCCCACTATTCTCGATGGAGCTTGTCAAGTTGAAACAGAGGAAATGAGACAGCAATGTTCGTTCCTTAATGTGCTCTTTCTTTTCTCCTGTTCATAGCACGTGTTACTTTTTTTTATAGTTGGAGCAGACTCGGGGCCATCCAATAATACACCTGCATTCTAAACGACTGAATTCAGCTGTAAACACAGGTATCATTTCTATATGATACATACGTATTGGTAAATATACAACAACATCATTACTGGATCCGACTTCTCGTCATGAGGAGGATAAAAGGGTTTCCGAGGATGCGCGTAACAACACACCACATGTCACGCGGTACAGAGTTTATGGCAAACGCCTGTCGAAACGTGCTTCTATCTCGGCCTTTTTTTTCAAACAATAATGGCTAGCCAGCTCAAATCAAAAGAGAAAATCATATTCGTCCATCGCACTATATAATCCCAAATCCAGATTACTTATGATATTCATATGTCAGGAACCATAACAGGTCAACCATGTGCTCTCGATGTGCTATCTTTGATGTTCTTCCGCACCGCCGGTGGATTCGTCGACCCATTCTTTTCCGAATACATTGTTCAAAAGTGAGACTGGCTCGCAACACGGCCGATTCTCTATCTATCCAACTTGTTGTTGCCACATAACGCCTAGACTCCAACTTCGAATGTATCCGACTTGAGATCCGCTCCCTTCCGCTGGCTCCGGCAGCTAGTGGATTGAAAGAAAATGGGGATTCACCTGTGCCTAACACTCTATTTTTACTCATATCGTGTGTGAGCTCCAATTGCTTTAATAAAACGCATTATAACAAATGATTGCTTAATTATGGCGAGATGACGAGCGTCTAGGAGGAGACATTATATTATTGACGTCTCATGCTGGTGGTTCCTAAGCACAACTCAATATAAGAGAAGCTTCCTTCTATTTCTTCTCCAGTCCCCTCCCTTGGACCCCACCTCCCCCCCCCTTTCCTCGCACCTTTCCCCTTGCCCAGTCCCTCTCACGAATGACCCGTCTCGAAGAGAACATAGTCCACGACAGGGGCGAAGCTGTCGAACTGGCAGCCGAGCTCCCTCCAAGCTATGTCAACCGCACTTCAGTCTCATTCAGCAGCGACGAGAAAGACATCGACAAGCTCGAAGCCACGCTCAGCCCCGACGTCGCTTTAGATGCCGAAGACAATCTCTATACCGAGTCTGGTAAAGAAAAGGTTCTCGAAACCGCTGCAGATTTCTCCACCGCTCTTGTCAGTCTTGAAGATGACCCTGATTTGCCCGTTCATACTCTTCGAATGTGGGTTGCCGGTCTTGGTTTGGCGGCGTTTGGTGCAGTGCTCGGAATGCTCTTCGTAAGTAACTCTTTGGGGAGATACATGTGAACTCCCAAACCTAACTTCTCTCCCCATAGCAATTCCGTCCACAAGTTATCACCGTATCTGCTCTCTTCCTGCAATTACTCGCCTACATGATCGGCAAAGTCCTCGAATTCATTATTCCCGGCCCCGGATCGAGATTCCACAGAAACAATTTATTCTGGAACTTTGTCAATCCCGGTCCTTTCAGTAAGCCCCCCTTCCCTTCCCCCGATGTGAAATCACATGATGTTCTAACAATATATTTTTTTTTGCATTGCAGATATTAAGGAACATGTCGCTGCTCAAATTATGGCTAATACCGCTGCAACTGCTGCATTGGCCTGCTTTGTCTTTGCATCCGATGACTTGTTCTACAATATCACGGTCAACGTATGTGTCGGCCCTAGTAATAGGGACTGTTATTGATCTCTTATCACAGGCGGGTAATGCTATCTTCACCCTCTTCGCCTCTCAATTATTGGGCTACGGCTTCGCCGGAATGTTCAGTACGTTCTCTCCTCCCCAACCAAGATCCCGTCTTTAACATTAACTTAGGATCCTTCCTTGTATACCCAACAACGATGCTTTACCCTCAAAACTTAATCTACGTCAACTTGTTTGATGTCTTGCACCGTTCAAAGGGCGAGCTATTACAAGGAAAACGGTAAATACAATTCCCCGTTTTTTCTCGGAAATAGAAAGATATCAAAATCTAATAAAAAAACTCGATCAGGTTACGATTTTTCTGGATCGTTCTCGGTGTTGTGTGAGTTGTCTATTTTCAGCCTTTTTGTGTTTCAACCGGGTACGCCAGTATATTTACAAAACTTTTGATAATCACAATATAGCTTCGTGTATGAGGTAAGCTCGGAGATTCTGGTTTTCATTAAATTGACTTGGTACTAATTTGGACGTGCTTATTTATTATATATATTAGTGGTTCCCGGAGGTAAGAATTCTTTTGGCAATGCCATGATAATCGCTTAATATTAATCATGTGCGTTATACACACAGTTCATTGCACCTCTTCTCGGATCATTCAATATCGTTTGTCTCGCGGTTCGCGATTCGAATTGGGTGTCCTACATTTTCGGTGGTGCGGAAGGTAACGAAGGAATGGGTCTTCTCGGTTTCGGACTTGATTGGGCAAGTAAGTAAAAAAAAAAACCAGGTTTGTTTAAAAAATTCTCCTCCTAATCTAATTGAAATAGATATCACGAGTGCACCGTTTTATCAACCTCTCGTAACCCAAATTTCCGGTAAAAAATCACATCTGGCTTCTCTTAACCTTATTTGTCGATTAAATTTTATCTTTTTCTTAGTTTACGTGGGATGGGCAATCAACTATCTCCTTCTTCCACTGATCTTTGCGGGAGACGTATGGCATTCGAAAAACTTCCCTTTCATCAGTCAAAACTTGTTTTGTGAGTTTATTACAGGATTTCAATCTGTGCAACTTCATAGTGACTATGAATCGCAGTCGAAAATGGGACAGTTTACAATCAAACTGCTATCTTGAACCCGTATGTTTGACGAATTATATTTATGAAACCGTTCCGTTGACATTCTTTTGCCAACAGTGATTTCTCGTTGAATCGCACCGCTTTTGAGATAATCGGACAACCTTGGCAGAGTGGTTCTACGGTCATTTACAACTTGGGATTGAACCTTTCCATTGGCAAGTTCCGAACTTCATTCATTGTTTTCTGTGCTGATTTTTGTTTGAAATAGGGGGGACCTTTGTTCATATTCTGTTGTGGTACGTTTTGCGGACCTTTTTCTCTAGCTAATAGCAGTGCTAGAGCATGTTTTTTTGTTGATAGGCATGGTAAAGAGCTTTATGGTGCATTTGCGGATTAGTATGTGTTTTTTTAAAAAAAATCGCGAGATGTTACTTATATATATGTCTCAAGTTTCAAGGGCAATGGTGTTGAGGATCCTCATTACAAGAAGATGAAGGTAAGAATTCTGTTCTCCTTAATACTACAAAATCCAATCTCATGAATTTCGATATAGCGTTATCCTGAAGGTAAAGATAATGCAGCATCATTTCTAAAACTATTGCTGATTCGCGAATCAAGTCCCAATGTGGTGGTACGGTGGTACTGCACTCTCAGGTTAGTCTATCACGATCTCGTGATTGTGTCCGCATTCTGATAAGTGAAATCATTTTAGCATTTGTCGTTGCTAGTACGTCGAAACGTGCGCTTACATGTGTCTTTTGAAAATTAACATGATCACCAGTGGTTTGCATACACACTGAAAAATCACAGTAAGAACAGTTTCATTTCATCGCATTTGCATTTCAAGTTGTTAAACTTCTTGCTTTTTTCAAGATTGCCTTGGTGGTCTTTGATAGTGGCTTTGGCATTCTCTGTTTTGACTTTACCATTCTATGGAGCCATGAACGCCATCTTTGCGTAAGTGACATTGATTTTTAATCCTATAACTGTGCTCTGAAAACGACGATAACAGCTGGACACCTGTCATGCAAAACCTTTTCCAAATATTGGGAGCAGCTCTCGTTCCAGGATCATCTCAAGCCAACATGGTGCGTTTTATTTTTTACATCCTGGTTTAGAGAATCGAGCCTGAAACGAGTGGTCTTTTTCAGTACTTCCAATTGTATTCAAGTGTTTCTCTTTCACAAGCTACATCGATGCTTTCCGATCTGAAGTTGGGTCAATACACTAAACGTGCGTCGTTCGAGTGCTATGTATCTTCCTTGTTGTTGACTAACTCTTGATTTTTAGTGCCTCCTCGCGTATGCCTTATTACGTTTCAGTTCTCTTGATTCAGAAGTTCTGATCGGTTTGTTTAGGCTACGTTCATTGTCCAGGTCACTGGAACGATGGTTGGAGCCATTTTGAATTGTCAGTTGTTGCTCTAAATCTCTTCTGCTATACATTTCTCATATGAACTTTAGATGTGATCATGCAAATTGTCGTCAACAATGAACGAACGATCCTCGTATGTATCCTAAGGCTACTAAAAATTATTCATTCCTAATTTTGATGTAGTTGAGTAACCAAGGAACGCGTGTTTGGAGTGGTCAACAAATTCAATCTTTTAATGCTAATGGTATTTTGGGCGTCTCTGTTTTCGTGTGCCTTATAGTATCGCTGACATTTTGGCTTGCAGCTGTTCTTTGGGGAGCTCTCGGCAAAGAAATCTGTAAGATCTATAACGCGTTTGCATTGTTTCGGATTCACTCACATCCGACATTAAGACGGACCTCACGGACCTTATTTCATCGTTCCCATCGGCATTGTAATCGGACTGGCACTCCCCGTTATTCCGTGGGTGATGTACAAGAAACTCAAATGGAACTGGCTCAAATCAGTCAATACCGCGATTTTAGCCAGTTGAGTCGACCCTTTATTACAATTCATGGTTTTTCTGATTTGCTTTTTTTTTTTGTGGCGATAAGGTTATATCGGTGATTTGGCTGGCGGAACGAACGGCTACATTAATACTTGGATGGCGATCGGATTGACTTCGCACTTTTATATCCGAAGATACCGCGCTGGGTGGTTCCGGAAGTACAATGTACGTGTAATAACTTCTAAAAATAAGTTGTTTGAAGAGTTCTTGATTTAATTTTTTTTTCTTTCTCTTTATTTGTAGTATCTTTTCGGAGCTGCTATTGATGGCGGAGCACAGATTTTCGTGTTCATATTCTCGGTGAGTTGGCTCTGAATATATGAACTGACGACTAAGTTTTCTCTTCAAGTTTACTCTGGCTGGTGCGGGTGGACTAACTGTGGCCTTCCCTAAGTATGTTTATTAGTTGTCATTTATTTATTTTTCCAAAACACTAACACACACGCTTAGTTGGGCTTTGAACCCGGTTGGCAATGCGGTGCGTTCTGATGAAACTCCAAAGTATGCTCTCCCGGTAACTAATAATAAATGATCTCGTTTTCCAGGACTACTGCAAACTTACACAACAAGAGGCATGATTTCGATGATGATCTTAACGAGACATGGATTTTTAATTCGGTGTATTCTGGTGCTATTAAATCGCTGCTCTTGTATTTCTTTCTTCAGTTGTTTTTTACAGAATAAATAAAAAACTTGCTTTGCTATTATCGTGTTTCCTGGGGATAAGACATGGCTCAGGGTTGCAGAGCATCGACCCTAATACATCCAGTTGTGTGGGATATTTGATTTCTAAGTAGTAAGGTGAAATCACGTGTCACAACGCGTGCCACTGTAGGGGGAGTATCCATTCACCCCCCGCCGGGGCTGTCACACTTAACCAATTTTGCGTCCTTTTTTCTTCTCCCCTCAACGTTTACCCCCTCCGCCACCCACCCATTTTGGCTTATGCCCTTATTGTTTACCCCATTCTCACCACTATGGATTATTTTGATTTCATGTTCTTGTGTGTCATGTCACTCAGTGGATTCTTCGGAGGCGTATTTCTCTTTTGGATTAACAACATCGACAACGACATCATCCCCCCGCTTCATTACGACCCCTCCCTCGATTCCCCTTCGCCCTCATCTTCTTCTAAACCCCGCCAAAACTCCCCCAAAGATCAAAATCACGAGAAGCAACGTCAATCGTCTGCAAAGACAACGACGCCACCCGCCCAAAATGGCCCTTCAACATCGGGACCCGACGACGCGTTTATGATTTCTTCTAAACCGTACCGCGGCATGGAGAACATTGGTGATCGCTATCGCGCAGCAGCCTACTCCTCAGACCCCTTCGCTCATGGTCTTTTGCCTTCGGCATCATCTAACAAGTCGTTCTTCTATAACGCGCCTCGCCCCACACCCCTCTCCCGATATGTCTTGTCCGCTCTTCTCGTAATCGTCATTTGGGAGTTCGTGAGATACTGCTTCAAGTATTTAATATCACGTTGCAGAACTCGGTAAGTCCCCTCCTTATATGCACTAGGCGCGTCCCATCCACTCATAAACTCGCGTAGTCGAGCGTCTCCCAAAAGTCGTCCTACAGGAGAGAAACAAGCAAATAATACCCCAAAAATCACAAAGAATATTGTCGACGATAGTCCCTTGGCATTCACAACCATGCCTAAACATCGTCTTTTGGTTTCCGAACCACTACCAGGTGATATCCCATCTTCCCCAACAGAGACACTCTCCCGGTATGTTTCAGACACGCTCGATCTTTCGTGTCATTTGTACTAATACAGAAGTCTTTCCCAGCCGTCAGTCGGACGTGATTCGAAGGTCCAGGTCATCTATCAAGTATTAAACTCATTTTTCTCGTCTTCTCTCTTGACATTCGTTTCACTCACATATTATAATCCAGATCTGACGTATCTGCCGATTCCGGCTATCAAACTGCTCGCTCACGTCTTTCGAGCCTGAATAGTTTTACACAAAGCGCGGTCACCAATAGGCAAGTATCGACTGTTTTCTTAATGGAGACTCACTCAGAAAACTCATATCGTTTCTCCCTTCAAAGCCCGTTTAGATCATTCCCTCGTATCACACCCCCATCTTCTCTAAAATTACAACCAACAGCAAGGGCACCGTTATTGCCGGGTACTATCCACGACGTTTTTACAACTACAGCTCATAACACCCACACTCCTTCCATTCCCCGCGACATCGCTGATACCAGTGCGATCCACTCGAATTCTGATAACAAAGATACCACTTCCAAAGATAACTCCAAATCTAATTCAAAATCATTCTCAAATCATATATCCGCGGTCTTGAATAAACGTGGGGATGATAATATGAGGGTTAATTCTGCTCGGTACGCTGTCGTCCTGAATAATTGTTCCAAGCTAATCTAACGAATTCATAAGAAAAATATTATATGACGTTTTTGAAAATACTAAAAATACTACACCGGATAAATCATTATTGGTTGAGTGAGTGAAAGGTGTCTCTCGGGTGAAATGTCTAGTTGCTGACCTTTTCTAGGACTTCTGGTCCAGCGTCCATTTTACGCGAAGATTCTTCTTGCTTTTCGTAAGTACCGATAGAAAAACAAAATCTCTGACGTTTTTCTCACCGGGTTATTATTGTTCCTCTTTTCTAGAAATATTAAAACGGTCAGAACACCGACACCAAAACCGGTTCAAAATCACGTATTCGAATTACCATTTCAGTTTAAATCCTCGTCTAAGAAAGTAATCGTTCCACGCTCCCCGAGTTTATCATCGCCAGCGACACCCCGCCTGCCAAATACCACGCCGTTATACCTCTCCAATTCTCTGAACGACCAAACTGCTACGCCAAACGCGTCGTCCCCCGGACAAGGATCCTCACTCCACTTCCTCCTTTTGTCGTGGCCAGAAGGAGACGGGTCGTCGAAGGACGGCAGACTTATGATAGTCCGCCGTCCTCAACGAGTTCCGGGGCATCTGGACCACCGACTCCTTCCAGCCAGTCATCAAGTCCACCGGTACCATATAATCAATCACCCGACTCCATCCAACTACGCGCTATACTGGCACCACCTCACTCCACGACATCCCTCTCCCCGACTTCCACGCCGACTTCCAGCCCGCCTCCACTCGACAATCCATCTATGCCGTCCACCAGTCCCGCACCCGTACCCGCATCCACATCCGCACCCACAATGCCCTCGCGTCCATCCTTCGGCTCGCCGAACGATCGATTCACCTCGATCGAACGGTGCGTGCTGGGGGACCAGCATCTGAACCCGCTCCTCCTCAACGAAGCGAGCCTCAGCATGCTGAGCACCAGCAGGAGCGCCCCGTCCTCCGAGGGCGCGATCACAGCGAGCGGCAGCAACAGCAGCAACGAGGAGGCCCCCCTCCACGCGGTTCCGCTTCAGCATCAGCCAAGCGAAGGACGCAGGGGGGACGGCGATCGTGAAGCAGCCGAGGGCGGAGAGGAGGAGGACAGTGACGGCGAGGGCTATGAGCCATTCGAGTTCGACTCGTGGCCAAAACTTACATCCAAAGTATACGCGGGACACGATAACGACAATAACGACGCTAACGATGAGAAGAATGAGAACGATGTCGATGACAACCACGACGATGACGATAACGACAAACCATACGATCCTTTTGAATTCGACTCGGAGCCGAGTTCCTCTCCACCGCCATCGCTCCCCACTTTACCCCCACGACCTAAATTCACTATATACACCGGGAGCGAACCTAGCGGCGCTTCGTCGTCGTCGTCTTCTACCACAACTAGCAGCCAGTGACGACTCGTCGACTCGGCCATTACCGGGGAACGACCTCCAAACGCTAAACGAGAATCTTTTGAGGAGGATTAGACGCAAAAGTATGAGCAGAAGTAAACCACCGCGACTCGATCGGGTTCAAGACGAGAACAAGAAGCCCGAGAGAGAAAGGCCTTGGGAGGATATCAACCATGACGACAACAACAGTAACGATAACGAGAATGATAACGAGAATGATAACGACAATTTGAATGATACCGCCACAGCCGCCGCCGTCAACGAGGATGATGAGGAGACACGGTTGATGAATGAAGAGATTGAAGTTCAGAGAGAGAAATTGATGAAGCGGGTTAAATGGATGGCTGAAGAGCGGAGGAAGAGACGTATGGGGATAGGGCTGTTTACTCCGACCTCTCATACGAGGGAAGACGTCGGTGAAAGCAAGTCGCGCCCGTGAGTGTTTTTCTTTTTTCATCGTCTCGCGCGTTGTTGTCTAAAACCTGTTCTTCGTTCTTGTTAACAGTCTCCCTGCATCTTCATCCATATTCTCAAACAACCCCGACCGTCGTGGTCGTCGCGTCCGCTTCGCCGAAACCCAAAACACAGTACACGTCTTCGAAGCGGACAAAGCGGACAATCTTGCATACATGCCTACATACTGGGCACTCTCGACACCTTACAAGATATGTTACGACGAAGAAACAGGAGAAGAATATACACGCGATTTGACGAGAGAGGAGGTTATCGAGTGCGAAGAGCTTGATATATCTATTCGACTCGAGTTGAACGATTTCAGGAGTGAGATGTCGGAGAATGGGACGATTGTGTTTTTGAAACGGGGGATGCATGGGGGGTGTGTTGATTTGGGTTTGAGTCCTGAGAAATCGGGAAAAGTTGATTTCAGTTTCGACGAGGAGAATGAAGAGAGGGATGGTTTCGATGCTTATGATGATGATGGTGGACCTGGTGGCGGTGGCGGTGGTATTGATGAAGACAACGAGGTTTTTTGATTCTTGATTTTACTGTACCTCTCGGCTATCGGCTCCCGGATCCGACCCCCTCGTGTTGAATTTCTTTCTTTTCATTTTCCTTTATACCCTTCAATATGGTCTCGTCATACCCACGGATTTTGCGATATCCTGGACCCGGATTTATTTTATTTTGTCTATCATTGTCATTCACTCGAATTATGTATCTCTCTCCGATTCTCTCTCTCTCTCTTCTTTTTGGTTTTTTCTTCCTTATTTTTATTTTTATGGAATTGTAACCCCTCATTGTGTATTTGAGCCCTCGACGCATGTACTTCTTCTCTTTGTATTGTCTCTTGCATCTTTCCGATCTCTGTCTTTTTTGTATCGATCATCAATTTGTATCCTTTCTTTCTTTCTTTTTGTTCACACCTCATGCATTGACATGTACGAAATACACTCGATTTGTAACAATCATTATATGTATTCAAATAAATGTTTATCTATTCATCAAAATAACTGAAAAGAGGATCCCTTCGAATAAGCCCTTCACATTATCAGAATTGACATCTCTTACATTCCAAACTCGAGAAGAAAGGTTAACGTCTTCTTTTTAAATTTGAAAATGCTTACTACTACGTACGACTGTTATTGCTACTGCTACTACTGACAGGCAAATGTCCGAGTCTTTACTTTACTTTGTCAACTTATTAACTAATATTGTGTTTGATTTAAAAGTAGTGATATAAGAAAAATGAAACGAATGCAAAGAACGGAAGGAAGAAAATGGAAAGTGCAAAAACAGAGGGAAAAAAAACAGGGCTCGAACTCGAGGCAATTGATTTCTTTGACAATTATAGTTTCAAGTAATAGAATATAATAGGGAGAGAACAAAACACCAAGAAAGACGGATCATTTTTGAGAAGGGTAAAAAGAAATCGTAGTGGAGAAACAAAAGAATGGTCAGGTTTTTTAAAAAGAGAGTGAAAGTGGAGAACAAAACGGTAATCTCGACTTTTATATGAGAGGGAGAAAGAAAATTTAATAGCGAGAGAAGGAGGAATGCAAAACGCTAACAATACAGGGTTGATGGGATGGAGGAAAAGGAGTGTAGAATTAGAGGAAGAGAAAAAATGAAGGAAAGGATGCATGCGTGCGTGAAGAATATGAAAATGAGGACAAGAGGGCAGACAGGATTTATGCTCGATGATACCAATAAAAAGAAAGAAACGAGGAATAGATGTTCTATAGAACACAAGGCACGTAAGTAATGAAAACAAAAAACCTCAAGTATGTTATTCAAACTCACGTGTCACTCCGTAAGAGGATAAAAAAAAGCAAGTCCGTGCCTTTTCACCGGACATGCAAAACGGGCAGACTAACAATAACACCTAACCAGATCCACACACTAAGAAACGAATACATCGCGCTCCGAATGACAATCTCCCATTGTCCGCGACTCACTAACGGAGACAACACACGCGTTAACGGGCCAAATGCAGGAACGGACATGACAGATTTAAGCCGACTTCGCCAGCGTTCGTCCCCACTTGACGAAGAATCTTCTGATAAAAGAAAGTTTGAGGAGAGTTGAGCGGAGGACGGACGAGTGGAGGGGGCTGGTACGATTGGTGGGATTGAGGATGTCAATAATGGTGTTCCTGAGCGAGTGAAGTTGCGAATTCTATTTCTCATTCTGAACGTCCAGGCTGGAGAGGCGTGTGGATAAGGATACGTGGCTCCATCACCAACGCCATTACCTTCTTTGGGTAGTAAACCCTTAGATATCGAATGAAATGTCGAAGGAGCAGACGCAGAAGCAGAGCTGGACCAAAAAGAGACGAGAGAGCGAGGTGTAGGTGGTGGAAGAAGAGCGGCGTTCCTTTTCTTCTGTTCTTCGAGAGCAGCGGCTTCAGCGATCTTAGCTTCAACGGCTGGATGACGCGGACACGTGTCGAACCAGAATTTAGAGGAGTTTTGGGCTTTCAAAGGGAGAGGGAGAGGCACCGACGACGATGGTGAAGATAATGAAGACATGCTGTTGGCGTTGGCGATAGCAGCAGCACTCGCATGATGGTAATCTGGGTTAACAGAGTGTGTGAATTGAGACGATGGTAAAGCTGGCGAAATTGGTGGGATAGCACGAGATGCACCTATAGGTGTAGATGATGGCGCTGCAACTGAAGCTGATGTGTGAAGATTGAGTCTAGGCGGCCGTGGTCGTGCAGGACGCAGTGGGGTAGGCTCCAGAGGTATATTCTCCTTATTCGCGTCTTCGTCATCTCCATCTTGACCAAGTTGTTCGTCGTCGAAATGCATACCAGGTAAACCCCGAAAATCGAACATAGGCGGACGAGGAGGAATACGAGGGGAGACCTTGGTCGAGCTCGGAGTGGGATTCGAGTCCGGATGCACAGGTGAGTCCTCCCCATTGACTACAACATCTCTTTCACCAGACGCTCTACTCATCGACAACGAAACACGCGGAACGGACTCCAAATCAGGTAACACCTCCGCGGCATACTCTCGCGGTATAAAGCTCGCCGTACATTGATCCTCTGGAATCGTACCCTCTGTCGACGCGGCAGCATTTGAAGTATGACGACGATGATGATGATGCACCAACGCACCCGTCCCAAAAATAGACGCACGATCACGAGGAGGAGGAGCATAGAACGATTCAATAGTCTGCGCTTGAGATGTCGACCGAGCATGACATGTCGTCGTCGTACCATCTTCCTCCTCATACGTCATCGTCTCATTCTCATTCATCATAGTCTCTCCACAGTAGTATCCCTCGGCAGGAGGACACGTACGAGCGTGTATCGACGACGGCACAAGGCTCCTCCCAAACTGACGTTCAGTATCGACATCATCATAGTCTCCTTCATAGACACCTTCTTCAGGAACAGAATGCACACCACGAGCAAGTCCGAAGTTGAATCCGAATCCGCGAGACCAACGGGATCCACGAGATGACGACACACGTCGATGGTGATCCCACGACGAAGGTCTTGTCATAGACGCGCTGCTCCGTGCGCTACTTCGTTTGTTGCTATGAGAAATGTGTTGGTTATCGTCTTGATGAACTGTAGCACCTCCACCAATCCAACTTCGTACGCCGAATGTGCCAGCGTGATTTGTAGGTCGAGGTGTAGTAGGATCCGACGTAGTACTGTCAGCCGCATCAAGTATAGTCGCAGAAGTTGGGGAGACAGAAGAAGAAAGCTGAGCCTTTTCGTCATCTTGCATGGCAACGGAAACCGAGACCGCCGTGTCAACTTTGTCTTTGTTACCAGAAGATCTAACACCGACACCAGTTGTCGACGAAACACCAAACGTAGCCCACTGAATGACCGAACTAAAAGCGGACATAACACGAGATCCAGGAGACGAAGCAGAAGTATTCCTCGAAGTAGTCCAAGTTTCCCTTTGACTTTTCCCCTTTTCTCCATTATCAGATGTTTTCCATCCACCGCCACCGCCACCTCCACCACCTCTGCTTTCCCACATCCACTCATCCTGATGTTCGTAGTTCATCGACGTCTGGAACGCAGGAGAGATAACAATCCCATGATCTGAAGACGAATCAGACTCGTCAGATTCAGAGTCGGCTAAATCCGTCGTCGCTGAAGCATTTGGCTGAATACTCGTAGAATTAGGAACGTCCAGATGAGATTTCTTCTCTTTGAAATCGCCTACACTCGAAGCTGGGGATACACTCGCACTAATAGACAAAGCGGACTCGGCGATAGGTGATAATGCATCTTCAGGTGTAGAAAGAATCGTCGATAGTTGCAACGGAAGTTTGTGGTCACCACCAGTTGGTTTGTCGCCTTCCTTGCCCGCGGCGAGTTCTCCTTCTCCGCCTTTGTTACCAACCGAAAATCCCAACTTCACAACGGGTGCATCCGTTGCTGCCGTCACAGGTAAAACGAGTGCTGAAGAAGGTGAAGAAGGTCCATTGTTGCCAGCAGGAAGAGAAGAAGCTGGAGGCACTACGACCGGCTGACGATTGTCGGGAACATCCTTATCATGATTGATATCATCCTTGTTATGCCTTTGATCAGCCTTTCTTTGAGGAGTCTCAACGCCATTTGGGTGATGATGGTTTTTCGCCGGTGAAGGTTTGTTGTTGTTGTTGTTGTTCTCTTTCACGGATGGCTTCTCTTCCTCTCCAGTTTTGGTGAAAAAGCTCCTTAACCTAGGTCTGGCACGAGCAATCGCGCGGGGGTTGGAAATTGCTGGCTTGACAAGCTCAAATGAGCGTAGTTGGCGGAGATCACCGAATAGGTAGATCATCATACATATCTGGGAATGCAAGAAAAAAGAAGGCGCGTAAGTCGTTTTGTTGTTATCACAAACGGCGGAGTACGGAATGTAAGAGAGGGAGGAGGAAGGGGGGAAAGTAATGAAAAAAAAGAAGGAAAACAACGTGGAGGGTGTGGCTGGAGAAGTCGAACCGTAGGGAAATGAAAAAAGTCATATATGAAGATGAAGATGGCAAAAGGGAAGGGGGCAACAAGCAACTGATATGATTAGAAAAAAAATGGCTTACCCCGTGTAAACTGCTGAAAATCACTGTCCCTCCAAGCCAGCACCCGAGAAACCCGACTAAACGAATCCATCTTGAGTGACCATAGAAAAAAGCAATCAAGGTGGGTAGGATGCCGAGGAGGAGAACAATAACTGTGCCGCCCGCGAGTCCGCACCTAATCGGAGGTAATAAAAAAAAAGTCATATCAGTGAGATTATAATATCAAATATCAAATCGAGAAGATGAGGGGGAAAATGAAAAAAAAAAATGCAGATAAAGAAAAGTTTCGAGTATATGCGGGTAAATAATACCGGGGTAAATATGTATGAACTGTATGTGTGTGAAAAACCAAGAAGGAGAAAAGATACCATACCATGCTCTCCTGGTTCCAACATTATGGCAGGCCGAGACCGCGAATCGTTCAAGGCTATCTTTGAGAACACCACGGATATGATTCGCCAGGGCAGCAAACTCTTTAGGATGAGGGTGAGGATGGCAATCCGGACCGAATAGTGCACGAGAGGCGTGTTTCCATTTTTCATTAATATCGACCAGATCAGGGCGCGAAGCAGTATTGAATTGAGGAATTGAAGCGCTGAAAGAGTGCGTGGAGGCTGGTGTTGATGATGATTGTGGGATAAGAGTTGAGAGGGCGGAGTATGGGAGCGTGTATGGAGATGCTGGAGATGCTGTTGGATCGAGAAATGTCTTTTTGGCGCGTGTGAAGAAGAGCGCGAGAGAAGGGGATGGGGGGATGTAATTGATATTGGCAGCAGTAGGGACCGCGAGACCTTGAGCGTGATTTTGACCTTGAGGGCTGTCGCTACCGGCGGTAGAACCAAGACCTGTCGCGTCTGTAGTAGTTTTGAGACTAGAATTGGATTTGGACGACGAGAGACGTGTTGTAGGGTAATACGAAAAGCCGAATTCAGCGAGCCAAGTGGCATAGCGGGCCTCGTACTCTTTGAGCCAGAGAAGAAAATAGAGATATTGCACTTTTCCTTCGACAAAGACGAGCCATTCCTCGAAGTCTTTTAAAGTCAAAGGCGGTAGATGTCGTTTGTTGAGCACATCGTCCAGCGAGACTTTGATTAGCGGTGTTACTAATAGAATAGAAAAGAAAAGAGAAATGTCAGCCAGTTTTGACATTATAGTCTTTTTTTTTTCTTACTTTTACAACTGCGTACTGAACTTGCAGCAGGCGGTGGATTGCAAATGCGAATTGGAAAAGTGAGCAAAGCTTGAAGACTGAGTGTAAATGAAGGCGTGCGCGTTGAAGACGATATGGAAGACATGGAGGAGGGCGGGCGATTCTGATGACGACGACGAGGGTGTTGACGGTGTTGACGGTGATGGTGTCGAGGATGGTGGTGGTACAGAGGAAAGGAGTGGAATGAGACGACGAGAGAGAGCGGACGAAGAGTGGAGGTAATAATAATGTAATAGAAGTGTCATCTGCCTGTAAATTCATATAATACTCTTTTCGAGATTCCCAGTTGGATTCTCTCAACGGGCGCTAAATTCGTATTGTATTGTATTGTGATGCCGTGTGACGCCCTTTTTTGCGTAAATGATCGATACCCGAGATATTGACAACTGAATTATTAGTGTCAGTCTGTGTCAGTATCATCATAAAGATACCTTGGTCTGATTCTGCTGTTTGGGTTTTTTTTTTCTCTTAAAAAAACCTTTGCCTTGGTAGATCACAAGAAGCAGACATTCTTTACCGCAAACTTTAATTTCCGTTGTTATATGTACATATTCAATCAGAGTAAAAAAAGGTCAGCCAATATGCAGAGCATTCACGCACCCGTTTCAGATTATAATTATTATACCTTTTTTTCATCGCGCGTATATATTCCGTACATTGTACATTGTACATCATACATATATTAGACTCACGTGATCGCGAAACTTGGCAATCACCGAGGGAGAAACACAGAAAAGTCTAAAAGTCAGCTTAGTAGCCTTTTAGTAGCCTCCTCGCCGCTGCCATCCCCTAATAACTTTACTTTTGCTCCAAGCCATCTGATATTGCCATCTTGTACCAAGAATATCTCCTCCGCTGATTGACTAAACGAGGCTTCGGCCAATATATCTGGCAAATGATAAACATCCCACCCTGCACTACTTGCACCGCTCCGAGACCACCGTCAAGGGCTGTGCAATTCCATGTCCGTCGAAGTCGCACCTTGAAACTTGTTCCTGCACTACGACAGCTACCAAGTACAGCTAATACCCAACATGTACCTAGTGTGTATTCCGCAACTCCTCCCCTCGAAAAAAAAAAGATAGGCAATCGCTACCACTCCGCCGTTTCTCGGATAACTAGCAATGCTCTTGGGCTTTATGTAAAGGAAGTAAAGGAAGCCGCATCCTACGACTTCTATCACACAAAAAACCTTGAAGCTCGAACAGAGATTCTGAACTTTTTTGAATTTCGGAAAGAAAAATGATCAACGCTTCATGAGTCTCGATCCGCACTCGCCTCCATGCGTATCGTGGTTCTATTTTACATACATACAAACACTGCGGCAGGGACGCACGTCTTTGATAAAGCAAAAAAAAACACACTATAATTTCCCAAACAGGCGTACACCTGAAGGAACAGGGCGAAAATCATACGAAAATAAAATAAACTTTGCTTCCGCCTGTCTTGTCTTGTCCTTTCCTTGTCTTGACTTTCAACTTACTTTTTATTTCGTCAAAGAAATTCCGGGCGCCGTTTGTTGCCACGCACGACAAATTCGAAACAGTGCTTCCCTGTCCAGCGCCGCCGCAGCTGGCCATCGCGCCAGAATATGTATATATAGATGGATCAACACCCTCTTTCCTCATTGTTAGATGTAAAAAAAAAACCGCTCTCTTCCATTCCAGGAATGTAATTTTGATTGATCACCAAACCCAACCAACCAGACAATAAGAAAGAAGGCGTTGCAAAAGCTTCTCAGAAATAACTTCTTGCGTGTGTTAGCAACACAATGCACAACACTCACACACGACGACACCATCCGCCAACCAGAAACCTTAATACTTTTTCAAGAAAAAAAAAACCATTGTTTGGAATTATGATTTATCGTCATACTAATCACCTTCAAAAATCATTTAATCAAACGAACAATTATTACGCTCAGCAACCTTTTTGTTTGTCCTAATCGGCAAAGGCTGGCACTGTCTGGCAACGCGACGTGAATTGCAGTGTCACAATTTAGGAAATTCTCAAACCCGAATTCTACAAACGAATCATATGCATAAATCACTTTGATGGGAACTTTATGTCATGCTGATTACCCCAAGACTCAAGACTCACCACCCGTTGTAAAAATGATTATTTCAATTAAGTTAAAAGATGGGCTGCAATCATGTGGCACTGAAACCAAAACGTCCATCCACGTTGATGATTTGATCTATGTACTAGGCTAGTAAGTACATATATAAGAAATCTGACATCGACATCGGCGGTTGATTTGAAACGACTCGTACTTGGTTACGCAGTGCCAGATTTAGATATGACCCCGAGATGAAACATTAAGATCTTGACGTCGGCCAAGTCAGAAATCATCTTTCATTTTATCTTTGGTTACCGCTCCCCGAGGCATATCAATTTGACTCATCATTATTCTTGAGAACCAAAGTCATTCCCAAAAAAATTTACACCTCAATCCGCACAGTCTAATCAAGTTCATTCCTTAACCATACGAAACCAGAAAAATCCACTACCCAGTCAATTACATCAAATCCCCCCTAATTCTATAAACCTCCCAACTCTTACTCAACTCAACCCTCATCTCCATCTCCCGATTCAAAATCTCCCCCCTCTCCTCCTCCTCAACAACACCAACACCACCACCAACATCATAATCACTCTTCTGCTCAGCATCCACCTGAACGCTCCCCAAACATCTTCTAACCCACAAATTCTCCCACATACCTGCAGGATCGACTCTCCGCCTTACAGCATTAAAATCATCCCAGCGGGGATACATCCCTCGTAAATCAGCTATTTTAAACGGATGTTCTTTTGCCCAGTGAGGTCGTCCGCCGTGTGCGTGTAATATATGTGAGACTTGTGCGAAATAAGTTTTAAATGGAATAGGAAGTCCATAGGGTCTGTGGAAATAAACGTAGATTAGCATTAGACAATAAAATTCCGAAAATTTCAGCCTACTTACTTGTATTGTGCTATACCGATCCAACATGTTCTGCGCTCATATGCTGGACTGAGCCAGACATCATCTGCCTCCGAAAATCGAATTTCGAAAGGAAAATGCGGACGCACGCCGTTTGGATTATTCAACTGCTCTTGCATATATTTTTGTAGTGCGAGTAAACATTGCGGGACAGCTGAAAGAGGGAATGCGAATTCAATTGTATGTTGAGGATACTTGAAAAAAACATTTAGGAACAAATGAGATAATAATAATAATAATGAAACATTTGTTGCTCACTCGACAGTCGACGTTGAATATTTTCCAGCTTTCGTCAACGCCTATTGCGGTTTCTTTCATGAGCCAACTGGCGAATATCGCGGATCGTGTATTCCACGTAGGCCATATGCGTCCCAAGAAAAGCATAAATTGCACGACATGATACGCCAAAAATGACTGTCTAAACCAAGATGCAGCTTTTTGAAAAGGCTTTTAGAAAGGAAAAGAGAGATAAAGTCCCTAAATGCTCGTAAACTTTCGAAAAAAAAACAACCACAAGCGGCAAAGCGCTAACAAAACATACCTCATCAGTCCGATTGCACCTGCTTACTCGAACAACGCCACGCTGAGCAAACCACCAACACCGAACATGCTGCGCAGACGCAGCAATCTCATCAAACCGCTCCACAAACTGGCCAAACTCGACATTCGAAGCGACTTCACAAAGTCTGAACCGCTTCTCGCACTGAAACGTCACATTCAATATAAACCCCGTTGTCCCGAATCCGCAAAGTGTTGCTTTAAAAAGCTCGTTGTCTTGCGTTTTGGAACAGGTGGTGGTTGTGCCGTTTGCTAAGAGAATGGTGAATGAGTGGACGAGAGATGACATGGATGGGTATGTGAGTCCTGAGCCGTGTGTGGCTGTTGTGATTATTCCTGCGACGGATTGGTCGGATATTGAGCCTACGCTTGTTAAAGCTAGATCGTGCTTTTCGAGATGTTTGTGGAGTTCTGAAAGGATCATTCCGCCTTGAACTGTAATACGTTCATTAGCCCGGTCAACCTATATAACAGAGCAATCAGTTTTACCTTTGTTGAATTGATGGAACATGATAACATACGTCAAGCAACGCATTCAACTTGTGCGTTCTAATCATAAAGTCGTCCGTGCACGCCATATCGCTTGGAGAATGACCCGCACCAGCAGCACGAACACGTACGCCCTCTCGTCCCGCAAGATGCACAATAGCAACACATTGTTCATCGTTCGTTGGTTCGAAAACGACGGCTGGACGACATGCGAAGGCTAATCCCCAATTTACAAACCGAGCTCGACGGGCAGACGGAGGTACAGTAATGGGTTTGAGATAGTCGTACAGCTCGGCGGTGGATGTGGACGTGAAAGAATAGGGAAAATCTGGATCTGGATCTGAATATATATCCGGTTTGATACTAGCACTACCAGTGGAAGGTGACCGAGCCATTGAGTTGTGAGTTTTGAGTTATAGCAGACAAAAGAGAGATAAATAAAGTTTTAGCAGAAGAGAGTGATATGGCATCCTATGGGGCGAGACTAAGAAAATTTTCTCTCTCTATCTTGAGAAAAGGAGATGATGTCGCGGCGGATTATCGATTATCTTTCTTGTGTGCATGCGATGACTATTTTTTTTTGGCAGGGTCTTACTAATTTGGGCTCCGGGAGACGCCCGGAGTTTACCGAAAGGTAGATATTGACCACGACACTGCAGATACGTCTAAGGTCCCTCCGCAGCGTCAACATGGGCTAATCGTAGATATATCTCGGATCTTGCGGCGAGAAAATTCATCATATTATATTGGTTAAATATACGGAAGAAGACCATGATTTTATTATCGAGAATCCGGTGTGTGGGCGATATTCAAACACGAATTATAATACAGTGGGTTTTGATTCATCCATGATCCAAGACTCGGATAGCTCGGTCATAATTCACGTCAAATGATGTCGTGAAGGCGCAATCAGGAGCGTATTGCATTGCCATTGCCGGCGTTCCTTTTTGACGTGTACTTATTTGGATTGGGAAATATATTCAATTCTCAATGGCTTGCTAGTTTTTGCATGTGATATTCGTATGATATGTATATGTCATGCTAATCCGAACTGTTCGGTGCCTGTTGATAATATGTATGTACCATTTTTAGCTGTCTGACTTGACGTGTTGTGATTGGTCCATTGAACTCGGGGCTTCTGGAATCAGTTGCCAGTGGAACGACATGTACGGTGTACCATTGGAGTGTAAGATAGCGGTCACGTCGATCCGACTACCCTTAAGCGCTCATTATGTAATCATTAGGGTTAGGGGTTAGGCGGCAAATTTTTCCAAAAATATAAATTTTTTAATATTAAAGTTCTTTGACCGTGATAAATAGAGGTGCAATGCATCATATAATCCTCTAGGCAGTTATATATTATTAAACCAATGTAAATTTCACTGTAAATATCTGAGGAATTGATGCTGCAGACTCACATCCACCAGTGCTATGGTCGCTTATTGTCGCTTAGCGCTTCGGGATTTGCCGGTGCTTATGTAAAGGCGGCGAAATTCCTGTCGGCGAAAAAATGAAAAGTCACCAAATCGTCGAAAAAGAGCTCTGGTGTATTGTGCAGGGGCTTAGTAATGTTTGTGCTATAACTTTTTAACCGACAGCTTTTTCAAAAAAATAAAACCGTAGAAATCTTCTCTACCTTTACAGGGGTTCTCAAAAACCTTGTCAGTGCGGAATTTTTTATTTTTTTTTCTTGCCTGGGCCGATAGGTGCCGAACCCAGGACTTGCTCGATGAAAGCTGAAAAAAAAGGGGGGCGGAATCAAAAAAAAAAAAATCGCACTGACAAGGTTTTTGAGAACCGCTGTAACTGAAACTTTCTATGGTTTTAATTTATTGATAAATTCCATGTGTGTCGAGCAGAAGAGCTCGACAGACTAGGGTTTATTTTCGGCGCCTAAGGGTAGTCAGATCGACGTGACCGCTATCTTACTATGCGTTCGTATTTTGGTGTGCCACGTGTCCCGGTCCAAGCTCCGAGCTAGTGAAGACAAGTCCGAGATAGCCATGATAATAGATACTGCTGAGAAAAGACTCTGACGCGATACTAGTGAAACCATAAAAGATATTGATTTCTTTTCCTTTCCGCTTTCGCAGTTCATCTATCCACTCTGACTTAAGGCTCATAAATCACACCACAGAATTAATATCCACCTTCCAATAACCAAGTTTAAGCTGCAGACGGGGTTTGTTGGCACAATTGTTACAGCACAGTCTATATGCGCACCAGGCAAACCCATATAACAAAGATATTGATCTAATTTGGGTAAATATTAAGCAAACGACACGATTCCAATCGCTGGCGGAACCAAGGCGGAACCAAGCACAAGTTCTAGTACGGACAACGGCTGCCGGCGGCCCGGATCATCCGTTTCGCGTATGTAATCCTCGCCCTCACTCGCCCCCTTCTCCCCTTCGCCGGCCAGCCTCACAAAACTACCTCTCATGACACAACAACAACAACAACAACAACAACTCCATCCACCACCGCACCATAATAATGGTGGTGTCGCGCCGCATATTCACCTATCTACGTAAACCCATTATATATATCCCACTGGCAGCAGGATCGTCCTATGCGCTTTACTCTCATTTCTCATCTTCATCGACGTCATCGTTGACTGTACCTTATGGGACCGCTCAATCGCGGCGCCCTCCTCCGCCTTGGGTTCCGCCTAGCAGAGAGGAAATGCTTCGGGCTCTTCAACGTGGAGCTCGTGCTGTTTCAGTTCACAAGTCCGGGGATAATGAAAAGGGAAAAAACGGTGATGACTCGGATAATGTCGACGAAAACGGAATTGGGGAGTACGATCTTCTCGTCGTTGGTGGTGGTGCGACTGGTGCCGGTGTAGCGCTGGATGCCGCGAGCAGAGGCTTAAAAGTCGCACTCGTCGAAAGAGACGACTTTGCATCTGGTGCGTAGAATATACTGGTGCTTAGGGTTTTTGTTGTCTTTCTAAAATTAGATACTTTTTTGTTTCACTAGGTACATCCTCTAAATCTACTAAACTTGTCCATGGAGGTGTGCGTTACCTCCAGAAAGCCGTTATGGAGCTCGATTATGAACAATACAAGCTCGTCAGAGAGGCATTACACGAACGCAAAATATTCCTCCAGACCGCTCCTTATTTGTCAAACATGCTTCCCATCATGTTGCCAGTATACAAGTGCGTGCCAAGAAGAGAGAGAAAAAAAACTTAATATAAGAAAATCTGACGCATTGATCTTAGGTATTGGCAGGTCCCGTACTATTGGGCGGGGTGTAAAATGTATGATATTCTAGCCGGCGGCGAAAATATGGAAAGCTCGTACGTTATGAGTAAAGGCAGAGCGCTTGAGGCTTTTCCAATGTTGAAAGCCGAAGGTCTGGTCGGTGCTGTAGTATACTACGATGGTATGAAAATAAACATACATTCCCTTGAACCCGAACCTAAAACAATTTTGATTTTTCAAGGGCAACATAATGACTCCCGAATGAATATTGCGCTTGTAATGACAGCCGTCCAACAAGGCGCCGTAGTAGCAAATTACGTCGAAGTGACTTCCCTGTCTAAATCCAAGGATGGGAAGTTGAATGGCGCAGAAGTTCGAGATACCCTATCCAACAAGACCTGGAAAATTCGCGCAAAAGTAATAGCGGATTCCTTTTTCTACTAATTTCAATTCATAAATGACACAATTACATAGGGAATTATCAACGCTACAGGTCCCTTCGCCGATACGCTTTTAACACTAGACGACCCCACCCACAAACCCATAGTCCAACCTTCCTCCGGCATCCACATCACCCTCCCAAACTACTATTCCCCACGCAAAATGGGCCTTCTCGATCCCGCAACCTCAGACGGAAGAGTGATTTTTTTCCTTCCATGGCAAGGAAACACCATCGCCGGCACAACCGACGCCAAAGCCTCCGTCCAACGCGACCCCAAACCACGCGAAGAAGAAATCCGATGGGTACTCGATGAAGTACGACGGTACCTGTCTCCGGATATTAAAGTTCGGCGTGGGGACGTTTTGTCCGCCTGGAGTGGATTGCGTCCGCTTGTTTTGAATCCACATCAGGTTGAAAAAGGCGCAGGCGCAGGGACGGCTGGGCTTGTTAGGAATCATATTGTGTATGTTTCGCCGAGTGGGTTGGTTACTATTGCGGGAGGGAAGTGGACGACGTATAGAGCTATGGCTGAGGAGACGGTTGATCGTGCTGTGAAAGAGTTTGGACTTGAGAGAAAAGCGGGACCGTGTGTTACGGAGCGGTTGAGGTTGATTGGCAGTGAGGGGTGGAGTCGGAATATGTTTATTGGGTTGATTCAACGGGTCAGTTTTGAATTTTTGTTGTCTATGGGCAGTAATCTTAGTTTTATTTTATTTTATTTTTAGTATGGTCTTTCGACGGATATTGCCAAGCACCTTGCGGAGAATTATGGTGATAGAGCGTGGACAGTATGCGCATTAGCTGAACCAACGGGGTCACCTTGGCCTTTGCATGGTAAAAGACTATCTCAACAATACCCATGTACGCTCTAGAACTTTTATCCTCCTCTTCTGTTTCATTGACTTATATGATTCGTTGAACAGTTATATCCTCAGAAATCCTCTACTCCATAAAATATGAATACGCACAAACAGCAGTAGACTTTCTCGCACGAAGATGCCGCCTCGCGTTCCTGAATTCACGAACGGCGTACGACGTGTTACCCACCGTGATTGACTCAATGGCTCGCGAATTAAAGTGGAGTTCTTCTAGAAAACGAGAAGAATACGAAAGAGCTGTGAAATTTTTGGGTAATATGGGTTTAAGATTCATCGACGAGAAAAATGACAACAACTGGAAAAGCTCGGGGCTATTCGGACTATTCGGGTGGATTGAGAAATTATTGGGACGCGAGCTTGGATTGAGCACACCTTTAGGTCGAACGCGTATTACCACTTTATACAGTCGTGCTCAGTTTGAGCCTCGTGAGTTGGAGAGCCTCCGGACGGTGTTTAATAAAACTCGACCACCGGACGACGACGACCACCGAGTTGTTGAAGGTCAAGGTCAAGATCAAACTCCCAAATCACTATCGAAATCTCAACTGGCTGGGTTGTTGAGTCAAGTACGCGGATACGAACAGACTAAAGTTCAGCATATTGAAAGTGCGTTTTCGCAACTTGGTTTGGGGAATGGTGTGAGCGCTATTGGATGGAATGAATTTTTGGAGGTGCGTGTCGTGTTCCTTATTTATTGGTATTGTGGTGCTGAAATTCTTTTTTTGAATTAGGTTTGTGCAGCTCTCAAAGAGCTTTTCGCTGAGCCGTTTGAGCCTGTTCGTGTCAGTGGTAGAATAGCGAGGAGTATTCCCGTTGAGAAAAGTGGTGGTGGTGTATGAGTTAGACTCGTTCCCGACTGCGAATTTGTGATATAAGTTAGTTGATTTGACAGTGGTATTTCTTTCTTTTTGTTTATGTTTCCTTTTCATATCCGCGCATGCTATCTTCATGTCATTGAAATAGAAATCAACCCCCTAGTCAATTTTGGATTATTCTAGCTTGGTTCTCAAGTTTGTAAAAACAAAGTTTTTGAATCTTCCCACTATTGTATATTTGCGATCGGACAGTCAAGATCAATTGAGCATTTTTAAGTCTAGGACGACCAGTTATGCAGCTACAGCTGAGCTACTTAGTATGGGCTAAGAGGTATGTATTCATATGCTTTAGCTGCAACTTATTGGAAGTAATTATGTAAATTTGAGAAATTGAGAGTTCGTTCAATAATTCAAGTTTTCCAGAAAGTCGACAATACAAAACAAGGTGTACTAGTAGTACGAGACAAAAACGAAAACCGCCGGTACTACTACAAAAATACATATATATTGTTATCCCAAACTACGCACGAGGCTCGAGACATCATTTTGGCAACAACATGGTTGAACTAAAGCTTTGATCCAACCAATATTCGCTTGCGGTTCCGGTTTGAGCAATCCGCTCTGAACTGCTATGAATGTTTACTTATAAATCATTAGATCGGAAAGAAAAATCTATGAAAAACAAGAAAACGACGATCGTACTCTTTTCGCGGTATCGACATAGATTGCATTTGGGATCAACAGTGTCGAAAGCCCAAGCAGGTGACAAACATCCGCAAAGCTGACATCTAGGAATTCTCTTCAAAAAAAGGTTAACGCGTCCGAGTTCATTTTATCTTGTTATTTGTGCGAAAACACTCACTCCGCTGCAAGTTCCAAAAACTTTACAAGCTTCGCAGAGACCTGCTTTATCTTTGAAGGCGTATTTACGACCGCAGCCTGGATTCTTAGATTTGGAGTCAAGTGAAGCGCATCGAGTTGTCGATGTCATGAACATCATCGTTGATAATTGTTTGTTTTAATTCAAAAGTTTGAGGTTTGAGTTTAGGTTTGGATGGAGATGGGTTGAGAGCTTGATGAATGTCGGGGTGAGTTTGATAGGTGGAGGGTGAGAGTCGACAGGAGAAGTTCAAGTTAAGGACAGTAATGTAATGTTTCGAGTTTTATATCTCGGGTCCAAAGTTATTCAGGATCGTCCTCCTTTGGATCGGAACTACTGACTCCTTTTTCGTCCTTGTACACATTACAATAGTGGACGCTGGCATGAAAATTCCAAGTCCAATCCTGCCAGTCAATAAACCTGAAAATTATTTTTTGCATATCATGATTAAATGTACGATAGACCACCTTTCATGGGAAACGTTAGTATACATATCACCGTTTCCTACGACTTTACTCCGTAACGCCGGTTTATTTATATGAAATGTTTCACTTTTAGTTGATCAATAAAAGAAACTGTCGATTGAAGATTCGTAGATTCCTTTGTGCGACGCAAAAGGAATGAGGCCGGTTCCGATCGGAGTTAGATATGTTCAGCGAGCCTAGAGGGTGCCGGGGATTTTGGTCGCAACTTACCAGTGGTCACTGGACGGCCTCCACAAGATTTGAAAAATTACTGGTATAATGGTCAATTATGACATATGTAATGTGTACCCTTTCGGAAACACCAAGCACGAGAATGAAGCCGTTTGTCAAAAAATTATAGACGGACCAAGTCAACGCCATGTCTTCATCAATACTAATAGCAGTGTGCACTCGTTCTGATGAAAGTGGGGGTAAAATAACACAAAGCAAATAGCAACAAGAAAGCAAAGATTAACGACTATAATCGAAAAAGAGACAAAGGAGGAGAAAAAAACACGTGCCCTACAAGCTTGAACAGCCAAATTCATAACAACATACACGCGTACATACAATACTATCATAGGTAGAATATACCTTTATCGATCATGAAAGTCTATGGAGTCGTGGCCGCCCTACTTGAGAGAAAGCAAGTAGACAAGAACACATAAAGAAAAGTGAAAAAAAAGAAAAAACCTCATTCAATCATATCTTTCGTCCCAGAAGACCAATCTTTGGTGATATTAGGGTAATAATAAGGATCCAATTCTTCTTCGACCGGATCGACATGATGTCGATCAACCTCCATCTGTGCACGATCATATTTTCGGATGCTTTCGTAGGCCTCTTTCTCGTTGAACCCATCAGACCACGCACACACCAGATCGTCTGCTAAATCCTTCAACCCATCGAACGGCGGCTCATTTGGGATATCCCATGGGAAAGGATACTGTTTCAGCTGCGTCGTCGCATTCAATAATGACTGGCGAGAATGGCGAAGAGCCGAATCGTTAGCGTGGAGTAGTGAAAATAAATGTTGACGCATTTTGATGATACTTTGATGTGTATGAAGGAGAGCGCGGAATTGGTGTACGGATTCGTGGAGTTTCTCGTCCCCACTTCCAGCAGGGCGTGGTAGTTCTCTTAAAGAGCATGAGCGCAATTGTGGAATTATAGCTCTTTCCAGGTCATCTTTATCGTTATCTTCATAACCGGGGGAAATTGATCCTTCGGGGGAGAAGGCCGGTCTAAGAGTATATGGACGTTCGGAATCACCAGATTCCTGTTCGCCAGCCTGAGTATTACTGGAAGAGAGGAGGGTTGTTCTGTCGTTACGACTATATGTTCTCAACGAGCTTCGACGATGGATCGCTGAGATGGAACTTTCCCTTAGGACACTTGCGAGAGAGCCACCCTCAATTCGGCTATCCGAGAGGTGAAGTTGATCATTAAAATTCGACCGAGATGAGGGAGATACCAATTCGTCCGGGAAGGTGTCAACATTTTGAACTTCCGGATCATCTTGGAATTCCATGTTTTGACTGGGGGATACCTGTTCCTGATCTGAAACGTCTTTGTCAATATCAAGACCAGGTCCGGGAGTCCTCGGAGTCGGTGTAGCGACTACGTCGTTGTCGTCGTCGTCTTCGTCCTGATGACGAGATGATATATCAGGGAGTTCTTGTTCGGTGGTTATGTGAGGCAAAGAAACCTGTCTAGTAACCTCCGCTGTCGATCGTAAACTCGGTTCGGTGACGTCTTTGGGTACTGATTCGGAGCTCCCTGTTGTAGTTTGCACAGTTTCCGACTGGGAAGTTTCCGAGGGCTCAATTTCGGGTGGCGTATCCGGAATTAAAGCGCCGTTAGCGAAGGAACATGTCAACTGTCGGTACCCGCATCTGAAGCATGCGATCGATCCACCCTGCGAATCAAACATGGTAATACAATCCTCATCAATCCTTTCACGAGCCACCGTTTGCTGGGTGCATCTCACGCATGTGACAGGCTGACGGTGAATAATATTTCGTTTCAAGTATCCAATAGCTCGCTCCCGCATTGTTGAAGTTAAATGTCGCCAAGGTAGACCTCGGATTTTTGGATCGACCAAATTTGCATGTTTGTCGTGTGGCAAGCTGAGTCGGGGGCGTTTGCGTTTTAGAGGTTCGTTAGGCGAGAGAGAGCGCCTTTCGGAACGCTCAGAAGAGTCTTTACTGGACGAGGACTGCGCTGGTTGTACCCCAGATAGTCGAGTTGATCGTCGCGGATTGGCTGGAGTGGACTCTGCAGACGGCGCGGTCGTGCTCTTTGTCGCCCGAGGGGTCATAGTTGTGCGCATGTGATGCAGATCCTTGTACATTGCCTTTAAACCAGGATCTAGACGAGTTCGGGGAGAGAAAGATTCTTTACGAGGGTCACCGCGAGATAAATGATATAATAAAGTTTCATGAGAGATCGAATTAGAATTCTTGAGACGCTTACTTATACGTCTTCTGGTCTTTGAAGATTTACGATTTGTTAGCTTGGCGGAAGAGAACGCTCGAGGTGAGTCATCTTGGGGAGGATCGGAATCCACGCTTGAGGTTTCTTGGGTGAACCAAGAAGACACATCCGCTAGATTTCCTTCTTTCTCTAATATGTGGTTCGATGCAAGTATTTCCTTCTCCTTCAGTCTGATTTTTGCGGGGGGTGTCCATCCGGATGGCGGAAAAGGCGGTAAATCGCCATTAATTTTGACTTCGGGGCTTTCGCTCGGCCTTGGGAGATACGTAGCGGATGCATTCGAAAGGAGTGTTTTTGTTTGAATATAGACCCACTACACACGATATGGTATCATGATTTCAATTGAAAAGACACTATTACGTACCGAAGCCACGATAATCCGTCGATTATCTTCATTTTCCAGCGTGATCAGCTCGTCGGCGTTGTGCTCGTTCAAGATATGGACCGCCTGAGCGAAACGATGTCGGATGTGTCGTAGAGAGATTGGCATAATTGTAGGTTTCGATTAGGATAAAAGAGGTTGATGAATCGAAGTGGTATATTCGAACGTCGAGCGAGTCCACATGAAGGGGCTGTGCGCTTACAACCACGTTTTTTTTTCACAGAGGGGAAGATTCAAAAGATTATCACACGGTCCAAGTCACGTGCCTTCCGTCAACCACTTGGCCATCCGGTGATTCCATACCGGCTAGAAATCGAGAATTCAAATCATTCAATTGTTGGGATGTAAATATTTACACGAAGAATATGAAGCTACCGTGAACTTTGTCCAAATTAAGCGTTGGCGAGTGTAGCGAGTGAGGGTTGGATTGTCACTTCAGCTCTGATCTTCTGTTTTTTTTGTTCTTATCAGCATTGGGAAGTACACTGTTTTCACCCTAGATAAATTTGCTGCACTGCCCTGGCGGAGCATGGCTGCGAATGGGAGACGCCTTACTCTTAGTCGTCGAAGAGTCGTTTCAGGATCAGCATTATGATCGTTTTAATATTCATTTTGGTATTAGCTCAGGGCGCATACTCGAACGTCTTCAATGAAAAGAACCTGTCCGACTTTGTGACTTACTCCAAATTACAAGAACGGCGACGCCAAATTCCGCCTGATTCAGCAAAGCTGTTCTGCAAAATGGCCCTCTCAGTTGGGTTAAATTTCATGGTTTATTGTAGAACATTTTTCATAAGGCAAGACGTTTAGGTTCTTGTCACTATGTATGTCATACCCTTACGGAACTCTCTCGTCCTTTGAAAAAGTAGCCTGTGAGTATACCAGGATATAAGAGAACGATTGTCTCGATCAATATCTTTACTGATACCCAAGATCCATGACATCTGGCGGTCGAATAGATATTTTGAATAAGGAGTGATCAATTCTAGTTTGACAACTGAACTTGACTGGCAAAATATCACGGAAGTCGATTATGACTTCAGATGTCTAAGTCATCGTCAGGATCGTCTTCATCAATGTCGTCATCGGAATCGGGTTCGTAGTATATCGTTGATTGAACAAGAGGGTTTCCTAGGGACGACATTCAAAAAATGTGACAAGAAACTGAGTAGGATTGTTTACCTTCATGCGCATACGGCAAAGGGACTCGAGCTCGCTCGGATTGCTGTTTTTCCGTGAGGACAACATTGAAGGGTAAATTGAGGTCTCGAGCTAAATCGGCAGCAGCGTGTGTTAAAGGGGGAGAAGGCGCATTTCCGGACACCTAATTAAAACAATGCGATCAAAAATAGGTCTTGGTTTTCCTTTTTTTTGTTGGACGTACATCTACAGCGCCACCTGCTTTCCATACAGGCTTTAACTCAGGTAGGTCAGCAAGCTGCACAAATTGACCATTACCCAGCCATCCCTCTATCGTTCGGTCGACAGTGTGTCGTCCACTTGGGTGGCGCGAAACAATATCTACGATTAGGCTGCCGTCCGTCCATCCATTACCCTCAGAGCCCCATATCATAGCTTCCACTTCAATAGCTGACGCTCTAGTGGAGATTCCAGTAAACAAAGACCAGAATTTTGCGGAAGAATGCTGCGGATGTGAAGGGGGGTATGCAAAATATGATTCGATTAGGTGTGCGATAAATCGAGGAGGGTGAAGGGTCATATGTGTGAGAGATGGGGAAAATGAAGGCGGAAGAATCAGAGGGAGAAGCGGGGATGCAGTTGGGATATGTGTTAATAACATGGATGGTGCTATCAAATAACCATTAAGTAAACTATGTTTGAGATGCTCAAGTCTGAAAGACGTACAAGGATGTTTTAAAAGCTCCGTAAGCCATTGCTTGAGTGTTTCATACGTTCGAGAGGGGAAGTTAGCATCTATATCTTCAAGTAGTGTATGTGGAGAATCAATGTAGAATGTTAAAGGCTTATTGCTTTCTAAATGAGAATTAACAGAAATCGTATACCGATAATAGAGAAGACGTACCAAGCTTTAATATTCGATCAATCTCTTTTATGTTATCATTCAGCGATGCGCTGTTTAATGTATATCCAGGTATATTATTCGTCCAATCAATAACAGTTACTCTGCTATCGGCAAGCAGTTCGTTCGGGAGAATGTCTACGGGCGAATACAAACAGCATAGACATACGAGACGCGCTTTCGGATTTGACCAGATCTGGGAGAGAATAGTTTGAGCAAAGGAAATCCACGGTATTCCTAGTGAGCTTTGTAGCAGCACAAATGTAGAAGGTAATTTATTCGGCACGTTCGTCGACGACAGCAGCGAATTCGACATCGTCGCCAATTGACATTCGATTGGACGACTCCGACGCTCGCTTGTAATTGTGACACATCTGCGTGACACGCGAAACGTTTTTTTTTTTTCGAACTCAGCCCTCTTTTTTAAATCCAGAAAATTTACTTGCTCGCTTGCAGTTCACTGAGTCTTTTACACTCTCAACCACTACATTGTATCACTTTCCTCTCCGTTTCTTTTGTCAACCACCATCATGCCCATCGATCTCCCTAAACTCGAAGAGCACCTCCTCTCCCGCTCTTACGTTGAAGGGTAAGTAATTACCTTATACAAGATGTCGATTGGAAGACGGATGGATTCGTCGATTTCAAATCCAACGACATACCTTTTTCTTTTTGATGTGATGAATAAAATGCTATGGTCCGTGTTTCCAAGCAAGAACGATTAGACACCGTTCGTCCAAATATGCCGAAAACCTTTTTACCTAGCTTTCTGATCACCATCCACGTGTTTTCTAACTACGCATTTGACTTGAGTTTAATCCACCCTTTTCTAGTTACACTGCATCCCAAGCTGACGTAAAAGTCTACACTGGTCTTTCATCGGCCCCCGACGCGGCAACATACCCCAACACCGCTAGGTGGTACAAACACATCAAATCCTACCAGGCTGAATTCAAGTCTCTTCCCGGCTCTTCTAGTGCTGGAGCAGCGTTTGAGACAGCTGCTCCTGCTGCCGCTGAGGAAGAGGAAGATATCGATCTCTTCGGTTCAGACGAGGAGGCTGATGCCGAGGCTGAACGTATCAAAGCTGAGCGTTTGGCCGCGTACAACGCCAAGAAAGCTAGCAAGCCTAAGACTATTGCTAAGGTATGTCTTTTCTTCCTGTTTCTATGTTTGTCTAGTGAAATTTACCTCCTATGCAGTCCGTCGTTACGTTGGAGGTTAAACCCTGGGATGATGAGACCGATATGGTCGCGTTGGAGGCCTCTGTCCGCTCTATTGAGCAAGATGGTCTCGTCTGGGGTGGTTCTCAACTAGTAGCTGTCGGATTCGGGATCAAGAAATTGCAAATCAACTTGGTCATTGGTACGTTCAAATGTGCTGTATACCCTTGGCCTTGATTAATTGCGCATAACAGAGGACGAAAAGGTCTCTTTGGACGAACTGCAAGAGAAGATTGCCGAGTTTGAAGACTACGTTCAAAGCACCGATGTCGCAGCTATGCAAAGTATGTCGATCTGAGCTGTCCTTGCGTGTAATCACTAACGTTGTTTTATAGAACTATAGAATGGTAGTGTATAACAACGATGTATTCTGAAGCTTGTATAGAATTGATAAGATTAGAAGTGTATGAGATGTGTCAAATGGTTCGAAAAATATCCGCGTTGGCACGCATATGAACGTATCACTAAGCATGTCATCTAAATCCTTTGCAATCTTAAAGATTGCTTTCCTCCACATTTCTAAGCTATAAGTTCTTGTTGGACCACATACATGACAGAAAGATTACAAATAGTAATTGTACCCTGCGGCCTAACGTCATAACTGTTAGGACCTAATTAGTGCTTCCTGCAAGGCCCAATATCAATCAATCCAGATTTCGTCCTTTCAGTATGAGCTAATGTAGGACACTTTGGCCCCATCAGGTGATGTGGAAGTGAATTGATAATTAATATCAGGTTGATGCTCCATGGCTTTTGGTCTTCTCGGAAGATTTAAGGTCACTATCAGCCAATGCGGGCGTCCTTGGATTCACATAGTTCAATGGAAGATGTATTCCACCTGAGTAAAAAGTCCACAATAGAATCGTGACGATTGAGTCCAAATATCAAGCTAACATTCATTTTAGCGAGTTTCAGCTGAGAGTTTCGTCGCAGCGCATATATATCGCGCATTCATTTAACTGGTTGACTCAGCAGGCTTGACGACTTCTTTTCTATTCACCTTCGTGCATGGCACATACTAATCACGTTGCAATTTTGTACCAACCTTACCAATCAACGTTCCGAATTAACACGACGATTTGCGAGTTCGGAGCTTTACTAATTTCGGAGTGGCGGTCGGAACCATGTATGAAACCCGACAGTATAATAATCTAAGACCAAAAATACAAACAAGAGCTTCACTGTTTCAAGAGCAGATGCATCTTGCAATTGAGAGGTATAGATTTAGAGACGTTGTAAACCCCGTTACTATATGGCTGGTTTCTCAGGCCAGATTATTATCAGGAAGGAAGAAAGGAATCTCGCCACGATACAGCGGAATATCCACACGTAGGTTGACGGACCTTTAGTCATCTAAAATACTGATATCAAATTGTTTCGCTGAATAAGTTTCATCCGATGGGAAAATTAGAAGTTTTCTGAGCTACCTTCATTCAGGCTAAGCGCGATGGCGTTATGATGTGTATAAAAAGACCACCAATTCATCACAAACGAGCACCTTCACACCAGAACCTTTCAAGTCAAATCGCAGTGAATCATGTCTTCAAACATCCCTATCATTGTTAACAGATCCGCCCCCAGACAAGCACACTTTGCCCCACTGCAAGAACCCGCAGCGGGAACATTCAAGCATTTTAAATCGGAGGACGATAAGAAAGACATCCCGAAAGTCTTCACCCCTTTGAAGATTCGAGGTGTAGAGTTTCATAATCGTGTTTTTGTCCGTCTATCCCTTTCGCGTATTTCAATAATACAAATGCTCAAACGTTTTTTCTTCTGCTAGCTTTCCCCACTTTGTCAATATTCAGCTGATGACGGTCATTTGACGGACTGGCATATAGCCCATTTGGGCGGGATAGCATCTCGCGGCCCTGGTCTAATCTTCGTTGAGGCTACTGCTGTAACGGCCAATGGAAGAATCAGTCCAGAAGACTCCGGTCTCTGGAAGGACTCACAAATAGAGCCTTTGAAGCGCGTTGTCGACTTCGTTCATTCCCAAAATCAGAAGGTGAGTATTAGTTTATTAAGAACGTTATGAAATCGGTCATAATTCGTATTTTGTTTCGAAGATTGCTATTCAACTTGCTCATGCTGGTCGAAAAGCATCTACTGTTGCACCTTGGTTGAACATGGGGTCTCTCGCACGAGCCGAGGCAGGTGGATGGCCCGATGACGTTGTTGGACCGTCAAATGTGCCCTACAATCCATCATTCCCGGTTCCGAGAGAGCTTACAGTTGCGGAGATCAAAGACATTGTGAAAGCGTTTGTTGATGGTGCCAGGCGAGCCCTCAAAGCCGGTGTAGACGTCATCGAAATTCACAATGCACATGGTTATTTGTTGCATAGGTAAATTCGTCTTAGCCGTCAGAAGCGTTATCGGGTTTACTGACGCTTTGATAAAGCTTTGTAAGTCCGGCCGCAAACAAACGTGTTGACGAGTATGGTGGAAGTTTTGAAAACCGAATTCGGTTCACCTTGGAGGTCGTAGACGCTGTCCGCGCCACGATCCCTGCCGATATGCCTCTTTTCTTACGGTGCGTTCTGTGATTTTCTGGCTAGTGTCCACATGAAACTCAATTCCGAATCGGACTCTTTTAGTATATCTGCAAGTGACTGGTTAGAGGAAAGCGCACCAAACGAACCATCTTGGAGAATTGAAGAAACAGTCAAGTTGGCAGAAATCCTTGCTACTCGAGGCGTTGACCTATTGGATGTCTCTTCGGGTGGTGTATCTCCTAAACAACACATTCACGGCGGTCCAGGGTACCAAGCTCCGTTCTCTAAGGCGGTTAAACAAGTCGTTGGCAACAATTTGCTCGTTGGCGCTGTGGGTAGCATAGAAACTGCCCAGTTAGCGGAAAAGCTCCTGAAAGAGAATACTTGTGATGTCGTCTTTGTCGGACGTCAATTCCAAAGAAGACCAGGGCTCGTTTGGGATTGGGCGGACGAGCTTAATGTGACTATAAAGATAGGAAACCAAATGGAATGGCCGTTCACAGGAAGAGCGAGTGCTAATGCTAACTTGAAGAAGTCGAAATAGAAGAGGATTCCCATCATTTTTGTAATATGTAAAGCAGTTCCATAGAGTATGATATATCAGAGCAATTCCATATGCACGAATCTAGCCGTCTAAAATGTTCGCGCCCAAGAGAGTATTTGGCATGCTAGTAAAAGACTGCCAGATGTCTGACGATATATTTTGCAAATGGAAGACAGTGGATAGCAAGATTTGTCGTTATGCTAGATGCAGCTACGACTAGGGTGTACAAGGTACTCACGATTAACTTTAAGAAATCAAGTATGAGAACGGATTTGACTCAAAAATCTTGAGAACTGACATCGCTAAGAGAATAAAAGGATATTTTAAAGTTGCAGAATCGGAGTTTGAAAGTATATGAAAAAAAGGACATTACTAAGCAGAGCCTTGGTTCGACGACGAACACCGTAATGTCCTCCCCCAAGCGGTCCGTTTCGCCAGACGGTGAACAATCTACATCAGCACCAAAAAGACCACGCGTCTCACCTGCGAGTCAATCTCGAGGTAATGCCACCGTTCCCGGCTCCGACGACACTGAGCAAGGTGTACCATCAACCAACGAAGGGCGACGCGAAAATGGCAATGAAGACGGCGCGGACGTGTCCATGAACGAGGGGGCCGAGGAAGAAAATGAATCTGGAGAAGAGAATGATGAGGAGGATCCTGCCCAAATTGAGGCCAACAGGTTAAAACTTGAAGATCAAGCGCGGAAATATCTCATAGCACAAACGCACGAGGTCATCATACCATCATATTCTGCGTGGTTTGACATGTCAAAAATACACCCAGTCGAACGGAGAAGTCTTCCAGAATTTTTCAATTCAAGAAACCGATCAAAAACGCCGTCTATCTACAAAGATTATCGGGATTTTATGATTAATACCTACAGGCTTCGTCCTTCCGAATATCTTACTGTCACCGCTTGTAGACGAAACTTGGCCGGAGATGTGTGCGCTATTATGCGTGTCCATGCATTTTTGGAACAGTGGGGCTTGATCAACTATCAGGTAATGACTCGGCGTTATTGCTCCCCACTTAACGTATATTCGACATTGACTAATGTCTATCTTTACTTTACCTATGTGCTTGCTTCTTACAGATTGATCCAGAAACGCGACCCGCTGCTTTGGGGCCTCCATTCACTGGACATTTCAGAGTCATTCTGGATACGCCGCGCGGTCTACAGTCTCTTCATCCCGGAACCCGGCCTTCAGCTCAAAACGGTATTGCAGGCGCGTCTGCAAAGCCACATGCTCCTCTCGCACCTGGTCCCCTTGAAATCCGTACAAACATCTACCAGACAACGGCAAAAGCGTCACGATCTATCTCTGAAGCTGAGGCCGCCAATCTTACTGCCCAAGTCGACACAAGTGGACGATCCATAAGCTATTCCTGCGATACTTGCGGTGTAGATTGTACTGCAGTACGATACCACTCCCTCAAAGTCAAGAACTTTGAGTTATGCCCACCTTGCTATCTTGATGGACGTTTTCCCTCAAGCATGTTCAGTGGTGATTTCGTAAAACTTACTTCTGCCAACGCATCCGCTGGACTATCAACCGACGAAGATGACTGGTCAGACCAGGAGATATTGCTGTTGCTCGAGGGTGTAGAAATGTTTGAGGATGACTGGTCAGCCATCGAGGAACACGTGGGAACCCGCACCGCTCATCAATGTATTCGCAAATTCTTGGAACTCCCTATTGAAGATCCCTTCTTGGAACGGGAATCAGAAGCACTCATGGGACCATTACGCTATGCTCGAGTACCATTTGAAAAAGCGGACAATCCCGTAATGAGCGTGGTTGCCTTTTTAGCCGGCGTAGTTCCCTCAGGCCCTGCAGCAGACGCTGCGAAGACCGCGTTAAAAGAATTGACAGATGAGCCTGAAACAAAAGCCAAAGAAAAGGGAACGGTTGATGGAGCTCCCGATGTTGAAATGGCTGATAATCACAAGGCGACCGATGTCATTGCACCCAAGTTAGAATCTTCGCCTGGCGTCAGCGGAGAAAATGAAAAACCGATTGCACGTTCCCGCGCGGCTCGTGCTGCAGATCTTGCTTTCAAAGCTTGTTCTCGTGCTGCATCAACTGTTGTTTCGGACGAAGAAGCTCATATACGTTCTACTTTGACGAAGCTAGTTCAATTGACCCTTACGAAGCTTGAGCTTAAAATGACCCACTTTGACGAGATGGAGGAACTGCTGGAAGAAGAACGCCGTAATCTGGAGACATCTCGCGTGGCGCTTGTGGCTGAAAGACAGAACATTAAGCGTGTCTTGGAGAACATTCGTTCAGAGATGGCTAGGAATGGATCGGCGGCTACATTACCACCTGACGCTTATCAGTCCGCGGTGGATGCTGGGAGCCAAGGTACTAAAGTGGTCCCCGTTGCTCCTGACATGCCGCTTCAGGGTGAGATGGGGCCAATCTCTGAGGGCACTTACCAACAGCTTACATAAAGCGGACAAGTGCCTCTCATCTAATCTTGTTGAAGTTACTAGGTAATGTGACCCTTCTCTATCTCTTCGTCTTGTTTTTCTTCTTTGATCTCATCGATTTTCAAATTAGGGGTTTGTCGATATATTCGATTCTTAAGATGTACCGAATTTCTTATATAAAAGAGGTTGTATGAACAATGTGATCCTTTGTAATTTCAGCTCTTCTTTGCACAATTACTAGTTTTAATCAGCTGGTCATACATCAACATGTCTTCATCGTGACCGTCCGCCCTGCAAGCTACATGACAAATAGTGCATGTGGCATCAGGTCAAATTGACTTTTGGCAATGATGTTGCGTGAGTAGTGCCCCCTCCGGCAAAGAACACGTACATCTTATTAAATATCCCGGAGTTTGCACCGATATTTTTATCCGATTTAGGCTTTCACCTGACTTTGGAAAGAAGCTGGTGGATTAAACTTTCGCCTAACATTTGTCATGGAAGACCAATGGTGGTCCCTAGAATTCGAAATCGAGAGCCTATTTTCCGTCGTGTGAGACAAAGTCGGCCTTGCGGCCGCAAGAATGTCTATTCATTCAAATAACTTTCCTCCATCGGAGACATTTCCCAATTCAAAATTTGCGCGCATATGTCCCTCGTGACCGAATAATGGCTTACCAGCACGTTTCGCTTTGCAGTCTTTTATGTAATGTAAGTAACCACTAGAGCAGAAATTACGTGAAAACACGCATATCACAACAAGATCGTTCGACACCTGTATTCGTTTGAATTTTTTTGAAATAAAAAAGCCCAAGACGATGGGAATACAAGGTTTGAAACAAATAACAATAAAATGAAAATATATTCAGTCATGTGCTCGCCGTAGACGCGGCATTTATTAGGAGCCCAAGCAGGCTACCCATCGCCAAAAGATGAGCAAGGCTACGGAGAGTTCCATACCCGGCCGCGTATGCAGGAATGTATAATATAGTCTTGGCAAAAGTCGTTAATAATAAGAAATTTATACACTTCTCCATGAGTCGTGGATCTGCGCCGTAATGAGGTAGTGCCAGAGTAATAGCAGCACACACGATGAAGGCTGAACAGTAACACTGTTATGAAGGGCAATTCAAACAATTTACCGTTAAGGTTCTTACCTGGAAAGATTTCAAGAAGATTATCATGCAACGCCGTCAAACGATGGGCAAGTCCCGTTAATCGTTCTTTCACAAGACGTGGTTCTGGTTTAATAGTGAACAGGTGAGTAAACCAAGAAATCTGGCTCGAAAGAGAGCGGGGAATGCCCACCGTCATTTTTGTAACCTTCGGGATTTCCCAGAGCTGCACCAGTTAATGAAAGAGAAGCGGAAAATGTATAAGTCATGAAGAAGAAAAACGCGGTGATAGAGACAATGCGCTGAAAATCGTTTTGGGCATAATTGAGCAGTGGTGCCAGCGTATGGGAGACAATGCCATTCGGACGAGCTAGCAAGCTAGCTACGGGTATTTGAACCAACGTATTGATGATTACGGCTAGTGGAACACTAAACAGATTGTTATTGAAAACTCAATGCGAAGAGACACAGACATACAAGTGCGCAATGGATTGTGGAGCATCGAAAATACCCATGTCGAATGTGATTGAACGTAAATTTTAACAAAGAAAAAAGTACAAGAGTATGTGACAGGCTGGGGCTTACTGACGTGGAATTCAACCGTCCTTATATATGCGGAAGTAAATCGCGCATTTTACAAGTTCCAAAAGCTGTTCAAGGAATGAACGTGGAACTCCAATTGAGGAAAAAGAAGCATACTTCATCACAGCGCATTGACTAAATATAACGTAGATTATCCGTGGATTACTTTGAAAGCGCCATTCCTAATACATATCACTTCTTTGAAAGAGCACATTATAACATGACGATCGGCTATTAGCGTATATTTGGACCTGACCCTATTCCCGTATTGAGAAACTGCGGCTAATTTTGTTCTGATTGGGTTAATCAAGTCACAAGTAGAACCCTTTTGAGACATCGCCTGAGGGTAAATAATGTCCTACGCTTGAGATGCCATTGGCTACGGAAAATATTAAACATAAAAATAGAAGAAATGGTTCAACTCCTCTGATTAAAGGATCACAGTAGCTCCATTATTACCACGATTATCATGGTGGTTCTTGGCTGTTGTCAGTTACAGGTGCCACAATGCAAAACAAGGGCATAATGTCAACACTTACTAAACTGATAGTTCTTAATGAATGTCGAATATTGACGCAAGTGGGACCAGAAATTTGAGTTCGCCCCACATCATATTAATTTATCCGACTTTTGGGGAACATGCCTGACGAAGAAGAAAAAAAGTTAGTCCCAGTGAGTAAAGGGAGTTCCCGCTTCTCCGGTGAATTCTCAGATTACATACCATTTTCACAGCATTTTAGGTACTCATGAGGTTTGAAATCCGCCGTTCCGATTCTTGAATCTTGGTGAGAAGAGAAAGTCCACTGAATTTCGGACTTGATTTCGCTGGCTCCCATAAACAGTTTTGGGCTGTTAGCGCAATCTGATATGAAAATTATCGGATGGCGTCACTGTAAAGAGTTGTATTCGGATGTTCCTTCGACTTCAAGCTGTCATGGAACAAACTCACTAGAATCAAAGAAGGTAGACTGGAACTAAAAGACCCCTAGCAACTCGGACGCATTTCCCACGAACAGCGTGTGCTTCGTCCGTTCTCTCGCACGTTTTCTCTCCACTTGGCTTCCCCTTATATCTGTCCTTTTCAGTAACAAACTTCGACTCACGCGCCAGTTAATGAGAGCATTGATTCCATACGCGCAGAGCTATGCCGATATTGATGCGTACGTCCAACCAATCTAAGAGACCTCGTGACATCGAAACAGGCATTTGATGGGAGATATTCGCGCATGGACCGCACTCGTCAATTTTTGGAAAGAGCAACAAAGGTTTGATGTTGTTTGATGACGTCTTCATTGAACGCGAGGCCGATCCATATTGTAGGGATCTGGATACGAGGATAGCTTTTCTGGGAGTTGATTTTATTTGCAATAATCTTGACAGCTGTTCATGGCTCTTCTTCCTTCATTACGGTCGAAGATAATAGGCCAAATTTGCATGAGCAACTGATGTATATCCGGAAATCAGCGTAAAAGGTTAGCGAATAGAACTTGGTCGAATGTCATATCTTAAGGTTTCACGTTTGGCATAGGCCACCACTTCTGATGAATTTGCTGAATTGAAACCTGGACAAAGCGATGTACATATTTATCTTGTGAAACTTTGGCAGTACCTATAATATTGCACGAGTCACAATGGCTTGGGTACATCCACGCGACTATGGCTAAGAGTTTCATTCGCCTAGGACTCTTGGATTTGGAAGTCCTAGAATAATTTAGTTCCAGTCGATATTATCAATAAGTAAAGTAAATACTAGTCAATACCGCTCACGAGCTTAGTCTTGGCAGAGACCTCAGACATAATCACATATCTTACAATCGTACCATCCCATGAAGGTAATAAACATCAACCCCATGCATGGTTCTGATTTGCACCAAAATTGATGAAATGGTACCAAAAATTCGTGAAAAAAAAACGAGGCGCACTGAGCCTGACAGGAACGAATGGCGGCTGGTGTGTCACAGCCATTTTCTTTTTATGCTTGAGAGTTTGTGTGCTATAGATTAAATGGCAATGGGGTTCTGATTTGAATTGTAGATATGTCAAATAGAGAGGAAGCTCGCGGCTGACTAGTTGTACAGCAAGTTGACAGAAGAAAAAGCGGACTTGAAGCCGGTTTACGACTGACGTAATTCCTCGGACATCTGACTCAGCACAACTCTGTCCAGACACACCATGCCCCTAGTAGTAGCACCCGTCTGGTTCTGGTGAACTTAAATGTAGCTTAATGTCCGATCTTCATACAAAATCGCAGACACATATTTCAATCAAGATCAAGTTGGAAACGGAAGGTATATTGCGAGAAATCCAACGCCTATGTTTGTCAAAGTAAGTGTATAAGAAGACACAGGGGGAGAAATTAGTTGGGATTATTCAATTGTTATTAATTAAACTTCGCTATAGTCGATTGAATGCAGGGACTGTTGTATGTAGAACTTCATGGGATCAATTTTTCGTATTCAGCCACTAAGACTGATAAACCAGTGAATGCAGTCAGACTTTGAGATAGAAGGATGAGACGAATGGTACTATCTAGACCCGGAAATGACAAGGAGAGATACCGATTCTCTCGATAAGGCTAGTCCGACTTGAAAGTGAGTCTGTTAATGCACCCTATTAATTAATGAATAGTGATTGAACAAACAAAACCGAACCTTTTCAGCGTATATAAAAGATTTATTTCAATTCCAGTATCTGCGGTCACTGGAAATTTTGAGGTAACAAGTTTAATCCTTGAGCGCACAAAGCATGAATTATCACCACGATGAAGCACAACTGACGCCTATTGCGTGAGGCGTCTCTTGTTGTGAATGAAAAAGAACTCACCAAAACGCTTGTCGAAAACTTAGCATCTTATATTGTGGTTTATTTGATATTCATAGTCTTATTTAATGAGCATAAATGTGTATGGCAACTCATATACACAGCGTAAATAACTGCATGCATACCGCCAGTTATGTCGAGCTTTCTTACCGCACCGTTGCCGATGATCATCTGACTACCACGCTTTCTGATCGAAACTAAAATAAATAAAATAAAAACCAGCAACAAGTTAGCCTGAAACCATATGAATAGTATGGGAAAATGGGACTATACTGTATAAATTACCATTCATATGCCACATGTCGCGTTTGCGAATGGAAATAGCAGCCTGAGGATGAAGCCCGGAAAGTTGAAACAGTGTAGTCCTCAAAATTGCCTCCGTGACTCAATGGTGCCGATCGAAGAAGCGTGAGGAACCAATGCAGACTCTCGATATCCGTGATTAGTAGTGCTTGTCACGAGCAGTCAATCAAACAGCATTGAGGAAAATGACTGTGGACGCCTTGAACACCGGTTTGACTCCAGAGCAGAGACAACATTTCCTTGACCATGGCTGGGTCCGCATTTCAAAAGCAATCTCACCAGAAATGATCAAGAAATTTGCTGGAGATGTGTGGGTTCGACTTGGATACGACAAGGACGATAAGTCAACATGGAAGGGGGAGAAGGTACAGAGTTACCCTATGGGATCTCGGGAACATCTCCTTAAGCGATTTGACATGTTATTGAATTATCACATTAGATTCATATGCCTCGACACCGAGAAGTACTTTGGAAAGATTATAGTCCTAGATTATGGGCGGCGATCTGTTAGTGGCTCGATAATACTGTAATGGCGGACTGATCTAACCCCTTCTTAGGTGAACTTGTCGGCGGAGAAGATAGAATCCACCCAACGCTCTTTCACAAAGCCGGAGATGGTCTTATTGTGAACCTCGGAACGGAAGAATGGGTTAATGTAAGATAAAGAGCTTGGAAAGATTATTATCTAGCTGAGTCATCGTAACTGCCAGAAAAACATTGACCCGCGCGATCTTGACAATTGGCATGTGTAGGTCACAGTCTTGCGGTTCACTGCTGACTTGAATAACCATTGCATCTATTACGTCTCAAGAGATGGAGATTGGTTCAAGAAGTTCTTGGATTCTGGAGAGCAAGGTCTAGTAACATTGCATTTATTCACAGACGTCGTTCATCAAGGAGGACCTACGTACATATGCGAAGATGGGCTGAAACATATGATCAAATGGTCAGTTTGTCTCATCGCATGGGGCTGACAGCACTTACGAAAAGAGAATAAGGATGTACGATAGACCTCAAGGCGCAGATAAAATGGAGGATCTGGATGGACGTAAAGCCGTGGATGTGATAAAACAGTGCAATAAATTCGTCGAGGTGAAAGCTTGTTTGGCAAACGGCGACCTCATCGCGCTGACACACTCAAAAACAGCTGACGGGCGAAGCAGGGGACGTTTTTCTCTGCCATCCGTTAATGGTAAGTTGAAAGTTGAGAGCTTAATCTGAAGGGGTCTCTTTCAGAGTCGTCGGCTGAAACGGTCGCTAGCCTCATTCAGCGTCAAAAAATCATCTACGACGGCTCAGGTAAAAAGGAAAACGTCGCAAAATAAAAATATATTCATTGCCTGATAACACAGAATAATAACAAACCCGCCTGTTACTCTTCGAGACCCCTTGAATTTCAACCGGCTGAAACCGGAAGAATACGTGAGTACCCAGCTTAAATCATGGCGAAAGCTGGCGAAATGATGTCTTTTTGACATTAGTCACTTGTCGAGCAAAAAATATTGCTTGAACTTGGCGTCTCTTCGTTGCCCAACTGGAAAATAACTAGCGAAAGGGAACGCTTTACACCTCGCACCAGGCGGGAAAAAACGCCAGAATTTTGGAGGAACTGGAAAGGATGAGAGCGCATGCAGAGAAAACGGGAGAACCTGTAGATAGCATGCATATCAACGGCATTGCCAAGTATTCTGGAGACCTGTAATTATAACTGTTCGTTTCGTTATTTCTTTTTTGGAGAAATATCATCGCCTTGAACTTAGCGTCGGCCTCGTCATGGCAGCAAACAAACAGAAACGCGAACTGTCACGTTGCACCGCATGTCACGGTTTTTCCCTCGCCCTCGCCGTGTACCACCGTTGTTTTATTGTCATCTTATCGCATCCACCTTTGATGTCATTATCATGGACACAAAGACTATTGCGCCTGTCTGATATTATTCACACTGATGTAGTAACACACGATGAGGATCAACAAGGAAAAGCTTTGGACGAGTATCTGGCTTCAGCACATAAGGCAGAGGAACGAAGTTTGTGTCTGTTTGTTTGTTTGCTTGACTTATTCAATTGAACTGACATTTTTATATCAACATTTAGAAACTGTCGAGTCACTGAGATTTACTGATCACGACTTGAGCTTCGTTGGAAAACTGGCTGATGGACAATTTGGAACGGTGCTCACATATCTTTCCAAAAAAAAAGAACGGAAGCTTACTGGAGTCATGTCAGATTGATGTTGTACGATGCCGAATAGACTCAAAAGTCTATATTCGCAAGACAGTAGAGAAACGCACGGTATTAAGGGCCCGAGGGGTGCGTCGCAAGCCTGGTTGTTCCAATTGAAACAAAAAACCAATCCAAACCCATATGATCTTGTGCGGATTCAGCAATGTTTTCCGCAGTTAGAACGTAAATTATTAAGCCAGGCAGTCAAAACAAACTCAAATTGGGCTCCTCATCTTTTATGTTCGTTCCAGACCGACACCGCCCTCAAATTTGTTATGCAATATGCTGATGGAGGAAACCTATGGGACTTGATTGAGTCGGTCCCTGACGGAAAAGTCCAGGAATGCGACTTGAAATGGTGGCTGCCCCAAATCATAAACGCTATAGATTGGTGTCATTCTCAGGGGTTTGTACATCGGTAAGCTGTTCATCATCTATTTCTCGTTTAACGAAATTAATGAACATTCGTATATATACAGCGATGTGAAACCTCATAATTTTGTTATTACGCCTTCTTCCCATATCTTGTTGGTTGATTTTGGGTCTGCAGCGCCCCTTCTTCCACGATCAGTTTCCGGTGTTCAGACTGTTCCGCGAGAATACTGTCTTGTTCCATGTGGGACATGTGATTATATCTCTCCGGAAATTCTTCAATGCCACGAAGAGGCACTCGTAGCCCTTGAATTGGAGGAGGACTCTCCACATTCTTCGCAGCAAGAAATTTTTTCATGTTATGGTCGAGAAACTGACTGGTGGAGTTTTGGTGCCATGGTTTACGAGATGACTTATGGCGTGGCCCCTTTTTTCGCCCAAGATATAGGTCGTACTTATGTCAAGATTATGGATCATCGCGTGAGTTCAGATTTTCTTTACTAAAATAATTGAAATACATCAGTGATTCTTATTAGACGAGCCTTAAATTTGATGGAACAGCCACCCTATCTCACAGCGGACTTTCTTTATTGAAAGGGTGAGTTATTGTTATTCCTTTTTTTTCTCATATTGAATGCAAATAGCCTTCTTCGCGATTGTGAATTTCGCTTAGGTAGACACTCTACGAATGAAATCAGGCAACATCAGTTTTTTCAATATGTTAATTGGGAGATTATACATAAACGTGAGTGAAAACTGCATGCATTCGTATCACGGGATTGATAGTCTGTTTTAGAACAACGACCTCATCAGTTGCATGTGCCTCAATTTACTTATTCGGTTACGGCTGCTGAACGATTAGAAAAGGGGTCGAACCAAGGATATGATGAGCCAACTGAACAATACAGCCAACCTTTCCAATTTTCTGCGTTATTCCAATCTTCACAAACAATGCCAGGTGCATCATTTCTTCAAAACACGCCACTTCCATCAAAGAATTTGCCAGTAAATTCAACATCTGCCAATGCCTTCTTGGGGTTCTCATGGGGTCCTCGATTAAGTGCCTTTGCATCACAGTCGATGTCCGATCCCGATTTACACATACTGCATCGAGAACCGGTCCTGATGACACCTCGTCCTCCAGCTGCTATTCGACGGCCTTCCGCGCTTGTGTCAGAAATAATCTCACATCCGTTTACTACACCTATCCGCAGAACTTCCTTTCCGTTTACTCCGGCGGGGGGTGCTCTGCAAGGAACAGTGGAGGCTGGCAATCAGCGAACCAAAGAAAGGCGACCGCTATCTGACAGAGAAGCCATGCAACAACTTGTAGACTGTGTAGGAATGAGTGCCCACAAGAAGGTTCTGGCAAGCGGGAAGAAACCAAGGTTCTTGCATACCATAGACTCTCAAGCAAAGGGACCAAAGAAACTGAGTTTATTGTCCCGACCTTTAGTCATGGACACAAATTTTGACGGGATTAGTTCGGGAGAGTCCTCCGAGACGGAATCGCAGCCGCCCAGTCCAACGCCGCGTCCCAGTAGCGCCCTGTCACGAAACGGATGGGGAGGTCGCTCGACCCCTTCACTACTCGCCGGAAGGAGCACGCCCACTTTGACGTTTACTGCGACAGCCACCACGTTCGGCACAGGAGGTTTTGATCCGTCAGGAACGTCTTCATCGCAGTTACGACCGAAATCGCGCGGTAATAGAATTTTGGATGAACGATTTGAAGATGTGGAACGTCGATATCACAGATTGTTAGGCGAAATCTCACATTTGGAGCAAGATATTGGGAATGTTACGTTACGGTTGAGTCGTAATCGATAACAGTACTTATTATTGTATCTCGTGTGTATTTTACTTATTTATTCTGTAATGACAATCGTAGGTTTTTGAAGCGATATTATTGGTGAACGATCATCAATGTTCCTATTTAAGCGACGAAACTTGGGATAATACGGGCGGTGATCTCTATTGGTTATTAAATTTGCTTCGGACACGGTTTATCATTTGTTTTTATTTGAATGATTATCATTCAACAACCGCTGTGACAGGGAAGACCTGACAGCAGGGAACAAATTCCCAACTGTGGAAAAAGTTGAAATCAATCATTGGCGGGTCCGGAAGATGTGTCCAATCTGCATCGGGTATGAATTGAATGGAGTAAACATGTTGACCAAAAATCGATTAGAAATGAGGTTTTGGGACCTGTTCCGGACCGAGGAAGCCTCAAAGGGGCGGAAGGCTTACAGCGGGCGGCGCCAAATCGAAACCACGAAGATACTTGTGGCATGCGTCGCCAAAGTAGCAACAGTGAGCGCACTTCTTCTCATCGCAAGGGAGAAAACGAAATTAATTGCGCTGAGAATATGAGATGAAAATCCGAATAATGAGTATGGAGAAATAGCTGTTTTTTTCTGTTTATTTCTCATTCCGTACTCACGGATGTTATTTTAAGATGAGAAGTTTCGATGGCGCCTATTAGCGATGTCATGGCTTCGATGCTTTTTTGAACCACATGGAAGGCATCATTTCCAACTTGGCGCCGGGACTCTAAGGGGCTCTTACTTTCCTTCAAAGCACATTGCTGTTTTTACGAGGTGTAGTTATTGCATGCTACGACGAGTCCAACAAGGATAGATACGAATGGCAGCGGAAGTCGAGCCTGAGGCCCACCCAAACTTCGGGGTGAGTTAACCTTGTCTCATGAGGAATTTTCTTTGTCTGCTGACATGTCAATTCACATTTAAGCCCATGCTCATTGGAGTACTGTTCTCTGCGTTTTTATTTGGTGTACTGTCTCTGCAAACGTATCTTTATTACTCTCGAAGATCCTGTCGGGTCTACATACACCTCGCTGTGAGCGTTACGAGCATACCCTTTACCACGCTTGACTGAGCCTTACTTCTAGGTTGCCTTAATCTGGTATGATACAGATAATGGTTTTTTGTCTTGAAAACCAATTATCTAATTCCTCCCGACTCTCGTCAAAACAATAGGTCACTCAATGTTCTACACTTGTGCCTCTTAAGCCATGCTGTATATTACTACTTGGTAACGAACTTCTCAAATCCTGCGGTTGACAAAGTAGAAATCTGGTATATTTCTTCGTGGCTCTTGATAGCCATTGCATCTCATCAAATTTTAGGTCGATATCTCTTGACCTGGCGGTCATGTCACTTATCACATTCGTTGTTCAATGGTGAGCCATTCATCATCACCTTACATGTGCCTTGCCTAAATTCTTCACAGCTTTTTTGTTTGTCAGTTATGGTCATGTATGTCCTCGCTATATCGTATTTGATTCTGGAGACAAACCATTATTAGATAATATCAGAAATCGGCTGTTAATTGGGGCTATACTCTTTTTAATGCTAATTCGTTTGGGTAAATATTTTCCTTTCTTTTTTGAGAAATTTACTTATGATCGTTAGGTGTTGGTATAGGTATAGTTACAGATCTAAATGTAGTCGTTTTGAACTCATATTTCGCCTCGGGCAATTAGGAGCCACGGCAATTAGGTATTTGTTCCTTATTCTATTCCTGTTCAGATAGCTTAAATCAACATCTAGATTCGAAGAAACAACGTTTGGCCAATCACACCGTTCAGACGTAAAGCAAAACATTGACCCAGGCTATTCCTTTTCTGATATCACACTTTGTAGGTCTGGCTTACCATTTGCTTCGCTACCATGCTTCCGACAGATGTATGGATAACTGCCTGCATGATTTACACGATGTATACCAGACGAAAATACGAGTTCCAGTAAGATTCTCGCTTCAGTTGATCAAATCGGATAAGCGTACTAATTCTCGGAAAGATACTTTACTTTTTGGTACAAAATTTTTCTCTACGTTATGACTACAGGATTTCTCCCTGTGTAAGTGATATTTTTATATTTTCTCGCGGAGAGTATTTACATGTCTACCAAGCACAATAATAATTGTCGCCTTTCTTTTCGTAAGTCAATTAACCCTGATATTCCATTACCCAAGTATCTAAATTTTCTAGTTTTTCTTACAAAACACTGGATTTGTTTCTCTTGCGATTCATTTCGTACCAAGCGAACGTGAGCACATCTCTGATTGACAATCTCTTTTCATGATCTAAACGATATTTCTCAAAAAGTATATACCATAACGGTGTTTTCATTGTGAGTAGAGCTGAAACACTTGACATCTCTTCTCTGATTTCACCTTACACCGATATCAGACTCTACACCTGTCCCATCCTTTCTTCTGAAGGGACTCAAACCGGCAGAGTTAAGCAAACAGTCACTGAAGATTCAATTGCAACAATGAAGTCATACGGTAAATCAATGACGCGAAAACACGAATTGGAAACGCATTGTTCCGAGTTGACTATTTCTGGACAACACCAAGGTCCCCATGATACGCTCCCAAGTTTGGAATACCGCGTAAGTTGGCTTCCTTATTTTTCTTCAAATTCGCTTCGATTTGGAGCGCGGTTCGGGCAAGCCTGAACTAATATGCGGGTGTGATTTGATATAGGGGAAGCGTGACGTCCAGGTCTTCACTCCAGTTCACGAAATTCCAATGACAGCCGACGAGAACGATGGTGATATTAGAGACAGTTTAGCGCATAACCGATGCGCTTCCTCGGGTTCTCAGCGGAATTCGGGACCCTCTCATGGGCGTTCCGCGTCGCGACATAGTTTTCAAACTGATTCAACTGTGCGATCGAGAACGACAGGTCCTAGCATGGCGTGGGAGAGTGTTGCTTCGCAGGTGAGTTATAGTGTAGCGCTATCGAGTCGCACTGTGGATTGTCTGGATAGCCCAAAGCTGTCGAGATGTGCCTTCGCTGTGACCGCAACAAATGAGACCTAACTGACTCATATGACCTTTCTTTCCCCAGTCATTCGAACGAGTAGGACACGACATTGGGAATGTGGAGTGGGATGGGAATATTCTGCATTGGGAACCTACTACACAATGAGCAGGGGTGACCGGTGCCGGTTACCAGACACACACCATCAAGGGTCGTTAGAGAGACTGAATCATTTTGCAATTGTATTATAAATGCATTCATCCGCATAAATTCAGGGATCCCGTTCCTCAGACGCTCGCGAATGTGAGGTTGCCAGCACGCCTCGTGGCTGTCATATTAATTTCTAGTCCAATCATTTGACGTAACTAAGGACTTAAGGACAAGTGGAAATCAAGGTCCAGACAACGTATGTACGCATTATCCGCAACTGTCTAATACCACTTCTCCGTCTATCCTATTGAACTTCTTGTCTGCTAATTCACTTCAGCGAGCGGTCTACACTGGCCCTATAGTTTTCTCGTATGGTACACATGTACTGAAAAAGGGACCGAGAACGAACTTGAGTTGGGGTGCTGGAAAAGGTACTACAAGGGAATGCGCAGCAACGTACTATATATGTGAATGCACTGACACTAACACCAACTTTGTGAGAGTTTTACCTTTACAGTATAATGAGGGATGCTGTTCATTTCCCTATATAGGGAATGCGCATATAAATCTGAATAAGCTGACCAAATGCATATATGCCAGTGCGGGTGTATTGTGGCAACAGGGTTGGTAAAAAATAGGGAAGTGCCGATCTGAATGAATCCCTGCATACCAACAATCTTCAAACAAACTAGGGAATAGTTTCAACAATATCCCACGACTTCCAAAAAAGACTGTAAAGGATGCTATAAATTTTAAGATTATGGTCTGGTCAACAGTCAGGCTTTTCTTCACGCCAAATTGCGGAAATGCATATGTCGTCCGTCACCGCCAAAGTTGCTATGCTTTTGGTTATGAATGTACTTACAGTCAAGTCATTCATCCCACCAAACAAAATATCCTCTTTGGACAGAATCAAACAGGGGACGTTCCTAGATAAATATGTCACTTCTTTCGCAAAATTTATCAGTCTCGTATGTCAAGACCAAGTTCGTCGCGCGTTTATGGCAGTCTGTTCACGTTTGTTTCAGCCCGCTGTTCTCATCCCGAACATCACTTTATGTTTCATCATGCTAGCCAGATCTCTGAGTGCCGAGCTTCCCTGGACAGCAAGAATATGTCCAAAGGCATCGAATGATGAGTTAGGTCGCCTGTCTCCCTCATTCCTGGGGCTTTTCGTTCTGGTAACAGCTGGTACCTCCATACGATTACAATGCTACAAATCTTTGGGGGACTTATTTACTTTCGAGGTCACAATCCGATCGAATCACAGAATCGTCGATTCCGGTCCTTACGCGTTTGTACGACATCCAAGCTACACAGGCTTACTCATGATATGGATTGGGACAGCCTTTTTGGTATTCGGTTCTCAAAGTCCGGGCGTGATGTGCGGATGGGTTAATGCATCACTAACCGTGAGAATTATGATGATATGGTGGCTTTATTTGATGGCTTTCACTTGGTATTCTGCTATAAAACGTGTTTATACAGAAGAAGGGAATCTTCGCAATCACTTTGGCAAGGAATGGGATGGGTATACCAAGCGTGTTCCTTATCGATATATTCCTGGGATTTGATGGTCATCTTTAGAAATCCTTCATTTGTTTATAATTTGCACAATGACTCAGGCTGATTTCAAAATTTATACTTGAACTGTGGATGTTGACGGGACACGTGAAACTTATTAAGAGCTGCAACATTAGGCTAGACTTTCTCTGACATCATACAAAAGGGAATACATTTGTTCATGTTCGCGCGGGGCACCATTGCGACTTCCTTAGAGCATATATAGAGCGCAATTGGAAAATATCCTAAAAACTCCACACACCCACACCCATTCTAAGTCTTTAGCGGAACAATCAATTCTTCCATAAAAATATAGGATGATGACTCAATACTCAAGAAGAACTTCCACAACCTATATATAGAAAACAAACCAGATCACTAAACCGTATACGTACGTACGTACCGGCATATGAGTTCCTATCGCCTACGATAGGCTTCGCCAGCTGCCAGCATTTAGGATTTAGCACTTAACCTGTGTCGTAACTCGTACATGTGTATATCACCATGAGTTCATCGGCTAGACCAGTGATTGTTAGAAATTGCCTAATAAAACAAACACAGGTGAGCATTACTGTCGGCAAGTTATATCAGTGTTTGGATTGGCTCGGGCCGAAAGTCGACTAATTTCTGAGGCGTACTTTGAAAGCGAGACTTCCAACTCGAAAGATCCGCTGTCACCGATGGGAAAAATTTTCCGCGCCGCGTGCAAATACGATAATAAGATGTTGTTAAAGAGTATATATTTTTACTCTGTCATTTGTCGAACACTTGTTCTCCTGTTTAACTTACCTACTACTCTAAATATGTCGTCTCTGCCATTTCTTACAGCAGTTTGCAGACTCATTTGCACTCCGACAAGTCGCGCGTCGGATGTGCAAAAAATAGGGTCGAGAAACCGAGATCTCACGGCTCAACGGCTGATCATAAAATAGGGGTGTATTAGTAGGAAATACTCTTAAGATGTAGTTCGATTTTTTGAAACCAAAAAGTCATCATAATTGAGCAATTTGAAAAAACCGGGTTCTCTGAGTTTATGGGCCTTTTGGGATTGAAAGTACTAGATGGGAAAGATTGAGTAAGCAATGCAAGTTCCTTATGGCTCAGTGGTTGAATTGCTACTGTCGCTTATGCTATGTTTCAGAGGTCGCTAGTTCGATTCTGGGACACTTCACCTTTTTCGGTATCTTAAAAAAAATTTTATTTTTTTTTTTTCACAAAAAATTGTCTCCAAATTTCACTGACACTTGAGATCTCGTAAAATATCATGAAAGACATATATAATTTTTATGGAATTTTTTTTTTGAACTCAGTACCAAGTGCAGTGGAAAATGATCTTGAACAAAAAAGGGACACCCCAGAATCGAACTAGCGACCTCTGAAACATAGCATAAGCGACAGTAGCAATTCAACCACTGAGCCATAAGGAACTTGCATTGCTTACTCAATCTTTCCCATCTAGTACTTTCAATCCCAAAAGGCCCATAAACTCAGAGAACCCGGTTTTTTTCAAATTGCTCAATTATGATGACTTTTTGGTTTCAAAAAATCGAACTACATCTTAAGAGTATTTCCTACTAATACACCCCTATTTTATGATCAGCCGTTGAGCCGTGAGATCTCGGTTTCTCGACCCTATTTTTTGCACATCCGACGCGCGACTTGTCGGAGTGCAAATGAGTCTGCAAACTGCTGTAAAGTTTTCATGCTGTTGACGATGAATGTTATGGTCGTAAAAGCGTTTACTCCGCCTAATCAAGCAGAACCAAGTTCAGATAAAATTGAGACGAGTACCTACGGGGAAAAATACATGAGTCTTATAAGAAAATTTTCCGTGGTGAGTAAGAGGGCTAGCTTACCGTAGACAGTCGCCGTTTCACTAACAGTTACCGTTTTTTTAGCCAGCGGCCATATTGCCTAATATCATTCTCTGTATCGTTTTGCTCTCGTCGTTACTCACCCCATCCATTTCTACGAAAATATGCCCCAAGGATGTGGATCATCAGCTGCATCGTTTATCCCCTACGTTCCTAGGAATCTTCTTTGTGGTCACAGCCGGAACCTCTGCTCGATTTCTATGTTATAAAGCGCTGGGAAAGTTCTTCACTTACGAGGTCACCATTCGACCAAAACATAAACTCATAGACGTTGGTCCTTACGCAGTTGTACGGCACGCGAGCTATACCGGTTTATTTACGATGGTATTGTTCGGAGCCGAGGGTCTCGTATTCACTTCTCAAAGCCCAGCCATCATGTGCGGATGGGCCGAGTCGTCCTTGTTCGTAATATTCCTTATGGCGATCTGGTTAACATGGGGGATCTATTTTTCGTACTGGATACTTAGCCGGGTGCAAATTGAAGAACGAAACCTTCGTGTTCATTTTGGTCAGGAATGGGAAAATTATGTGAAACGAGTTCCTTATCAGTTCCTTCCTGGTATTTATTGAAGGTATTGTTGGTTCAACTTTAATTCTATGTACATCATAACTGAAAACGTACGGTTTGTTACTAGTGGTTTTCCAGTGTATATAAGTACACGTGCCGTATGCTTTGTGGCAACATTGCCAACTTCAGAATTTTATCGACAGCGTTCCTGGGAAAGAATTCGTTTCTAGTGAAGAAGCACTGCTGTCCATCAGTCCCGTGGCTGTGTTCGACGACATTGTGTGAATGGTCTTGGCGCTAGTCATAAACAAACATGTAGACTGCAGGTGTGGCGAGCAAAATATTACTGCCGGATGAACTAAACTCAAAACCGACAACGCGGTCGCAGTTTACAATTGGCTGCGTGCACGTGATAGTCACACGGGGGTGTTGCCGACGTGCCGTCACGCATCCTTCTACACCATATACCGAAGCAGAATTCCAGTCCCTGGCGAGTAAACAAAAACACAACGGAATTTGCTTCCTGCGATGAAAATCGTAGCCACATCAGCAAAAAAACTCTCACGGATCCAAGGGCACCTCAAGACAAACATTTCTTTTTGAGAAGCTTGTGAGAGGCTCGTTTTGTCCACTTTGGCTACAGTGCCCCAAGCCTCCAAACTGGGACAGATGGAACAGATTGAGCGAGATAGAAGCTTGTTAATGATGCCTCGCCTACTCGATCACACGCAATGTTGTGCGATGTTTTGCCTTTGTCTCTCCAAACTTGAATCTCCACAAGTCCGGACGTGGGAAGCATAACTCGATGATTTCTAGACATTAGCCGAACGACCTTGCCATATTGTACCACGACTTCGAATGTCTTTAAAAATATTAGCATTAAAAATTGCGAAATCATCTACGGACGACAGGGTTGTTCCCCAGAAAGTACTATTCACGGTATACCATTTATCCCGGCCTGACTAAAGGGATTCGATGTGAAGGTTTTGATCGCTGGCTTATGACGCCCACCAATTCAGCTCGGTTCGAAAGTGCTTTCGAAATTCGAACATCACAACAAGCACTCGTCACACCATACATTCTGTTAACCTTGCACTCGGATGCTGAATTTGAACTGAGAGCGTATATTCATGGTCATGGTAAATAAATGTACATATGTGAGCATTATTTGAGATGTGAGTTGTAGTTATGAAAATGATAGTATGCCTATATAGTTCCCCCGCTTATAGCAACCAGGGAATAAGTCTGTAACGAACTCTTTCCGCATAATCGTCCCAGTCTTGTTGAAAATGAATCTTCAGGTTTTCTTCTTCATAAGGTATACGTTGGGCTACTCTGCAGCCGCTGACAATCAGGTAGGATAACCAAAATACCGCAACAACTATCGCCACGAGAGATCCCGCCCAGCCACATGCTATAACTGGATTTTGAGAGCTGAAGGCCCAAAGGACCGCACCGGCATACATACAATAAACGCCGGTGTAACTGGGGTGTCGCACGACCGCGTAAGGGCCAACATCTATGATTTTGTGATTTGGTCGAATCGTGACCTGAAGAGTGAAGAATTCTCCTAATGCTTTGAAGCATTGCAAGCGCAGATAGGATCCAGCTATCATTATGCAGAAGATGACAATAAAGAGAGGGGATAGGCGGTGTAATTCATCGTTCACATCTAGAGGGCAAATATCCATGGTTTCTGGGAGTAGCGACGCGTGCGGCAGGGTTTTCAATAATATGACAAAACATTGGATAACGCCTGGCAACAAGACGGAGGGCTAATATATGACAAGTAGTCAGAAAGGTCAGAAATATATTCAGCCGTTAGCTGGCTGGTATGACGTACTATAGTCAAATATTTCGTTATTAAAATAACATTTCTTTCCATAGAACTGCTTTCGACAATCTTATCCGAAGGCTGCCCTTTGTAAGGTGGAGTGAATGCCTTTGTAATCAGCAACTCCATGGACAATAGCATAATAAGCTTGAGAATTGTTTGCGATTGGAAGTGAATCATAATGAGCAAACCCCTTCCGGTGCCAGTGGCTATGGTTGTAAGATCGGTGGCTGTCCGGGGTTTATATACTGCAGATGCATCGGATCAGATGAATGGACAGTCGAATTCTTTCGGTTGTTACGTTCTTCAAGTGGTACATAGTTTTAATCCTGTAAATGAAAAGATTACTTCCGTGACAGCGATCAAAGATTTCGGGCATACTATGAAAACTGACAAATAGAAATGGGCTTAGCTGCCCGGTATGCGAACGTCGACGGACATGATTTTAATTGCGACGTGGATCGGATGCATTACGAAAGTAAATGCCGCCAATTTGACAAGAAATACTTCGCCATGGTCCTGAACTCGATGATCATCTTCTGCTTTTTTTCTGGCGATGTTTATTCTCATTCTCCCGGCGTTGAACCAGGATAGATGGCTACTCCTTAAAACAATACCTAAGGGAGTTTACCTCGAATCAATAATTGTATCTGTCGGGGCCTAGTATTATCCTAAATAAAATATTAGAGGATAATTCACCTTGCAGCGGCGGCGAATGTTGTCCTGCTAATCATAATCTAGCGCAAGGGAAAAAAAGCAACCGAGTGGACAGGCTGTACTTTTACAGGTCCCTGAAAAGCATCGTTGCGGAACCTGCATCACTTTTCGTAGAGGGCTCGGAGGTCCTTTCCTCGACGGGAATGCATCGTTAAAGCCCTGATAAACATTTCTCACAGTGAATGATATCCGGGCTTTAGATCTGAAAGTGCAAAGAACAGCATCGGCATGAATGATAGAGCCTCAGGGTAGCAGCTCACCAGCAGGGCCAGCAGGCATCGTACACAGCTCCGTCAGGACTCGGACCAACGTTGACGATCGTGTTCGGACAAACTATAAGAGGGTATCATAAAAGGCCATTTCTGGACTTTCATTGACCATCTACGCTGATCGAGAATGATCGGAACGGATAGCAAAATGGCTACCATTTTCACCAACATCGAATATGACGCCCATACACTTTTCAGTCCATGACGCGACGTCACGGTGGACACTGACGATGAGAGAGACATTTAAGGCATGTCTTTCGTGATCCCTAGTAGGGAATTCGAGATGGGTGAATATTGGGAACTTGGCAAATACACAGCGAGAACATGTCCACTGGCACAACTGAACACGCACCATCAAGGCTGGAGAGAATTTTTCGCAACTTTTTTAAAAGGTACTTCATCCGCACCAGATTGCAGAAACTGTCGATCCAAGAATGGGATAGGTAGGTCAAAATAGTTTATTTATGTTTCTTCAGTTGCCATTCGTGATTCGGAAAAGAATTTAGGTTTCAAAGGAAGCACTATACATCCGCCACGTAGGCCTTATGTTCGGCGACGTAATGCGAATGAGTGATCTCGGTGCTGGTCCAAGGTAAACGACCACGTGTACTTGTAAATAATACTTTTGCCGTGGAGCCAAGGAAGATTTTTTAGAATCACTCCAGTTAGCCGACAACGCGGTTTACCTAGTGACAGCGTCGGTGAGGCACGTGATTGTAACGCAATTCTAATTTGGTAAACGCGCGTCTACGTAGGTCATTCGATACCAATTTCAGCCTCGGCGAGTATATCCTGAAGGAGATAATCGGAAGAACGGGTGGACTGAGGTGGACTGAGGTGAACTGGTATCAGTGGTGTTACCACCGAGTTCGCCGACATCTTCTTCGCGTGTGTGAGCTACGATTTTTCATTGCCGAAAAAATTCTCCAAGTCACTCAAATGCAAAGGTTGCCAATGACGATGACGCGTAATGCACATTGCATAATGTTCAGCTCAGGGAAGAACGCGGTGTGGGGCCCGTTATGGACTCTCATGGGACGCTTATTATCGTCTCGCGGTTTATTTAAGGCTCTTCTAGCCTGACTCAACAATCCCCGATAGGTTTTCCCATTTCCGTCCGCTCCCCCCATCATATACTCTCGACCTTGAACATTTTTCAATGCCGCCTGCGACTTTAAAACTCGCTGTACTATGGCTTATGGCGTTCCTGACCACCAAAGCTTGTATTCCACCTAACAAAGAAACGTCTGCAGACAAAATCGAACGAAGCACCTTCATGAATAAGTACATCCATTCAATGACAAAATACATGACCATGGTACATTGTATGAAGTCTTCTTGTTTCGCGTTTTTACTCTCTTAATAGCCGGCTCTTTTGATACCTCATTTCATTCTGTCCTTCGTTTTATTGTCGAGGTTACGGTCTTCTGCGTCTTTCTTCTCGGGATCATTTGCAAACGCATGTCCTCGAGACGTAAATCACGAGTTGGAACGCTTGTCCCCTTTGTTTTGGTGCATATACTTTCTAGTCGCAGGTGGTTCCATCCTGCGCCTGTTGTGTTTTAGAACCCTCGGAAAGTTTTTCACTTTCGAAGTTACCATTCGCCCAAGTCACAAACTCATCGATTTTGGCCCATATGGAGTTGTCCGACACCCGAGTTACACAGGTGCCTTTTCCATGTGGGGAGGAACGGCCCTTTGGGTTTTCAGCTCCCAAAATCCGGCTATCACGTGCGGATGGGCGGCATCGTTCTTGAGCGTTAGGCTTATCTTGGCATTGTGGATGTTCGTCGCGATGTTTTTCCAGTATACTCTAGTTCAGCGTGTCTTTGCTGAAGAAAGAAATCTTCAAGTCCATTTCGGACAGACGTGGAATGATTACACGAAACGAGTTCCTTATCGATACATTCCTGGAGTTTGTTAAACCACAACGCGTATGTCCACAGACGGGTTCGAGACGCGCCACATCGTACGTAAAGGACAATGCACCAGCTTCAGATTCACTAATGTCTGACAGGCCTTCAGCCTGAAATGCTTCGTATTCTCATACTACATCGTCTCATGTCTATGTTTCGTAATATGAACGGTATCTTTTTACCGACCGTGACTGGCTTTGTGTTGAGGCATGCATGCATCATCACTCCTAGAGTGAGAACTTTGAAATGACGGTACACAGCATTTGTACTGAGCAACAGAAACCAGGATAACAAATACCGTTCGTCAATCATAGCGCCTTACTACTAAATGCGCCACTGGATCTCATTGTGTGCATTGAAACGTTCCTGATAGGGCCTATCCCCGAAAGTATTTGCAAATTTCAATTCATAAATGTCCATGCTTGCATTTAGACGAACTTAAGGAAGTGCGCCGTTTGCTAGAAGCGAACATCTGAAAGTTTTACGCACACAAGCTGTACCAGCGCCAAAGTGTATGTATCAGACTTTCATGTCGGAAATGCATCGGACTTCGGCAAAAACGGCGACCAATCCGACTTAACGTTCTCGTACCACGTCTGTATAAAGTCAAAACTGCAATGGGTGTGAGACGACGTTTATCTCGGCCTCTGACTTCTATATACCCACAACTCTAATCCTCTCAAAAATGTCGTACAAATTGGCTCCAAAGCTAGCTCTCTTGTTCTACATGGAAGGATTGACTCTGAGGGCGTGCATCGCGCCTAATAAAGAAACGTCTACGGATAAAATCGAGAAAAGCATCTTCACAAAAAATATTCATACATTGACGAAACTGATAGTCATAGTGCGTTACTTCTGTCTCTTGTCATTCAAGTTTAAACTCATCATGCCAAACAGCCTACTCTCTTATTGCCCAGTTGGACTCTAAGCTTCGTCATATTGATGAGAACACCTTTACACTCAAACTTCTCTATGGATATTTGCCCTCAAGACGTAAATCATGAATTAGAACGCTTGTCACCTTTATTTTGGAGCATTTTCCTCTTGGTCGCTGGCGGAACTTATCTTCGTGTATTATGTTTCAAGACGCTGGGAAAGTTCTTCACTTTTAAAGTCACCATTCGCTCAAACCACAAAATCGTTGATATCGGTCCTTACGGAATCGTACGACATCCAGCTTACACCGGCGGCTTTATCGCGTATGCTGGAGCGGCTCTTCTGGTTTTCAGCTCTCACAGTCCAGCTGTTACTTGCGGATGGGCTGCATCGTCTTTACCCGTCAAGTTCTCCATGGCGTTATGGGCATTTTTCTCGGTGTTATTCAACTTTAATATAGTGCGTCGCATCCCATATGAGGAAGAAAATTTACGGGTTCATTTCGGACAAGCATGGGATGATTATGTGAAGCGGGTTCCTTATCGATACATTCCCGGAGTCTATTGATGAGAGGCCGATACATGTGTATATAGTACATGTTCAATTTAAATGGTATATATAACATTCCTTTCTATCAGCCGTTCCTCCAGGAAGTTATCCGCTCGTTGCATAGTATAGTAAATACAATCGTCCGACCCATCATATCTTTGGCATGAGTAATTAAAGGTATGTTACGCCAATACCAATCAATTATTGTACAAAAGACCAAACCTACGCCAAAATTTTCTCTTTGATGGTCAAACGATTTAAAGGAACTGAATGTTCACGAAGCCAACGCGATTTGATTGGTGTGCGTATAAAATTGTAGATTTCTGGAACAACGTCATTTCTTACATTTCGTTGTACCTATCAAGGCGAGAAGCAGGCGTCGAACATGAGAAGTCCGATATCTGCGGTTCGTGCTGCCGTTTAAAGTCTATCGGACTCCGATAGAAATCCGTACGATATCACCTAATGCTTACTTGCATGTGAAATATTGAGCCGAAGAAAGAGGGTCTTTTCTAAGAACCCACTGTCACTTCTGCGGTTTGTACGACAAACGAATCGGGCTAATCTGCAGAATTCGCAGAACTTCAGAAAAACATTTGATCTTGGTTGAGAGTTCAGCGCTCAGCGCTCAGCGTCGGCTCACCTGATCTTTTGAATATAACCGGAATAATATTTCACGTCGGTATTAACGTGGTTTTGATGGGGCGAGAATTTGAAAGTAGTATGGTGCACACTGCAGAAGCGTCGTCTCTTTTACTGCATGAACGAGTTCCTAGCTGTTCGTGGGTTCATACTACTAGTGCCTCCCCCCAAGTCAGAGGTATGTAGTTTCTATACTAACTAACATTTACGCTCTATTCTGAAAAACTTGAAACACAAATGGCTTCCTGGGCGAGAATAACCAATATCTAGTCGTATAAGATATTCCCAAACGTACTAAACTAAATATATATCCACAGAACATTTGAATTGAGTAGTTGGCACGTCTGCGTTCATCCGCCCTATAAGTGTGGTGTCCGATACTTTCGCTGGCGGTTACTCGCATTTCAACAAGTTTATTGAAACTTATACTGGCGCTCAGTCTGAATTTAAATTTTGTCAGACTTGGTTTCTGGACGGCGATAGTCAATTAGAATATGGCGAAACACGACCAGATTGACTCGTATTTAGGTCATGCTAAAACGATGGTAGTGTTTGAGAAAGAGGTATCCCCTCATCGACATCCCTCGTATCTTGTCCCCGCTTTTTCAAAATGCTGTCAAGTACAGTGGCGCTCAAGCTAGTCATGCTGTCGACCATGTTCGTGTTGACTAAAAAAGCATTCACTCCCCGAACAAAGAAATATCTTCCGACAAAATCGAAGAAAATACCTTCACGAACAGGTACATTCACCCACTGATGAAGTATGGGGCTATGGTAAGTCGCATTAATTATCTAGAGATAACTTCTTTCCAAAGTTCTAACATTTGAGTGTCAATAGCCTGCTATTCTTATTCCTAGTTTTATTCAAGCCTGCGTCATACTATTAGGAATTATACCATGGTCATCTTCGCTTTCGAGGCCTTTTAGATTTGCGGATATATGCTCACGAGATGACAATGAACTCTACCATTTGTCGCCTTTATTCTGGAGCATCTTCCTCCTAATCTCAGGCGGCACTTCTCTTCGATTGTTATGTTTCAAAACACTGGGGAAACTTTTTACTTTTACCGTCACCATTCGCTCAAACCACACAGTCGTCGATGTTGGTCCTTACGGGATTGTACGACACCCGAGTTACACCGGTGGTTATATCATTTATACCGGTGCTACTCTTTGGGCCTTCAGTTCCCAAAACCCTGCCATTACATGCGGATGGACATCTTCGTCCTTGCTTGTGAGATTCATTTTAGCATTGTGGCTTTCCACTGGAGCTTTCATTTGCATTTGTATAATGCGACGTGTTCCCGTGGAGGAAAGAAACCTTCAAGCTCATTTCGGGAAGTCATGGGATGATTATGTGAAGCGGGTCCCATACCGATACTTCCCAGGCATTTACTAAAGTACAATTTAAGTACGCTTGTACCAGTATAGGAATTCTTACTACTCACGCTACTAATATCTGTTCTCAACGTGGCACACGCTGTTTTCCTCTTCTATGTTAATAATTTACCGATAAGACTTCTACAAAATATAGTAATTTCTCACCTCTTCGATTGACAAACGTCGGACTGTGTCTCCTTATGATAGACATTCTACGGAGTGCTCAAGAGTAGTGTAATTCATCTGAGAACAACCACAAGGTATAAATTGAGCATTTACTCTTGAGTCTCGGGTAATGTTGAGATTCGTGAGTTAAAGAATTGAGTGAACAGGGGGGATAAAAAGTTGTAAAATTTGTATATTCAATGCTGAGTAAAAAAGGGGGTATATGTATATAATGTGTTTTATATTTATGGCCGAACATGAGCAAAAAAAAATAGGGTAACGAGAAAGGGTTGGTTGAGACAGACGACTCGTTCAATGGGAAGACAATTCAACCATATGTATTCATTTATTTAATAGAAGCCTGCTTGATGGAGGGATGGCCACTCGGTACGAACATACTTTGGACCATTGACAATGTAGTCGTCCGTCGTGCCTGAGATGAATATGAGCAATGTATATTCATGTTTTATCGATCCTCTCACCTGGAGCAACGTTGATAAGAGCATACCGGTCCCCAGAAAAGAAGTAAGCTAGATCACTGTTTGTTGGATGAGGGAGAATGGCATCGATAGTTTTGAAGCCAGCTTTCTTCAAAGAGGGCCAGTTGCTCCAAATATCCTTCGGTCCGTTGATGATTCTGTCGTTAGTAGTACCTAAGATTAAGATAAGAGTTAGCATTTAGGGAGAAAACGGAAAAAAAGAAGAGGAGACAGACCAGGTTTGAAGTAGATGAGCACATACTGGGTTCCACTGAAGAAGTACGCCTTATGGTCATCGGCTGGACTGGGCAACACGGCGTCAACTGTATCGAACCCACTTTCGCGAAGAGAAGGCCACTCTGTTGAGATGCTCTTTGGACCATTAATAATAAAGTCATCCGTTGTACCAGGTTTGCTCCGAATGAGCGCGTACTGCTTGTTTGAGAAAAAGTACATATCACCCGTCTTTTCTGGGTTGGGTAGCACTGCGTCAACGCCTCCAGCGAATTTGGCTTCGGACAGCGACGGCCAGCTATCAACAATGTTGAGCGGATCGTGCTCAAGGGTGTCGTCTGTCGTGCCGGGTTTGATCCTGACGATGGCGTAGCGGTTCCCACAAAAGAAGTAGGCGCGATCGTCTCCATCTGGGTGAAGGACACAAGAAACGTTGTTCAGCGGGACGGGGTCCACGTCAAACATATTATCAATAGCCTCTTCGCCTTCACCAATCATGAGATCTAGTTCACTGTTTACTGCACGGCGGCGACGAAGTTCATGCTGCTCGTCGTCAGCAGGAGAATGGGCACCACGAGGTGGGTATGGCACAGGATCAGGGACATCTGGAGGGAGACGACGAGGAGTAGGAAGCTCTGCAAGAGGCGGAACGTGATTGCCATTAACTGTGTTGTCAAAGTGAGTGTTCTCCCAGATACGAAGTCCATGTATTCGCGTGCAAGGCGAATGAACTCGGGGCGAATACCTCCTGGGAAGGCAATTTCATGTTGGTTCTCATACCGGTGCCGTCCGAGAGCGTGGTTGACGTCAATACCGCCATACGCGAAGATTTCGTACTCGAAACGGTGCCTGGTATCTTCAGTAAGACGGCGCTCCCAGCGGGTCAGTCGACCCGCGTCATTGCGATAAAAGCGGGCGGTGGAAACGAATATGGAGTTAGTGTTTTCCGCAACATACTGACGAAGGTTGTAAGCGGCTCTGTTGGAATAATCATTTTCGGAAGGGTAGACAGGTGGGAGAAAGCCAGTCCAGAAAACCTCCTGTGGGGCAGCAGTAGACCACCGAAGTAGGCGTTCGGCAGCGGTCCCGACGTTTCGGCGGGTGGTTGCGTCATCAACGCGGTTTGGCCTGAACATGTCGCGAGGGTTGCCTGCGATGTTGGAGGCATCAGCAATGTTACGCATAAGTGCATCAGCATTATTCCTGTTGTTGAACCAGCCCACGAGGGAAGAGCAGAAGAATTCATCACTCATGATGACCTGTTTGTATTAGTAAGTGATATTCAAGTTGTCGAACATCCTTACAGCTCGTTGAAATTGGGCCACACTTACCGGAATGCTTGTATGCTGATCCAAGTACAATTCATCCCAGCATTTATATGTTTACGTTCCAACACTACCCAAATGGGCTGATTTCAGGATAGTCCTTGTTCTCGTCGCTCTTCCGCGTCGAATTGGTAATTTTTGTGCAACGAACTTGAACATGTGCGATGGATTGTTTGTTATCTGGTGAATTTGGTAAATCTGGCAAAAACCTTCTATGTGTCAAATCTGGCAAAAATCTTCTATGTGTCAAATCTGGCAAAAATCTTCTATATGGCAAATCTGATGGGAAACCTGGCAAAAGTCTTCTATGTCGTGTAAACCTAATGTCACGCGATGAGAGGGTAAAGGATAATAGATAATACTTCAGACACACTTTGTATCTACAAGAGGCTTTATATATAATAAATGTGAATGTAGAACAAAGCAACGAAATAAGGAAATATGAGACAAAGACAGAGAACATAAAGGAAACAACCGGTGCATAAACATATACTTGTCAATCACCGGAAGCTTGCTTGGCGGAGGGACGGCAAACCATCCTTGACAGGCCTTGGTCCACTAACAATGAAGCTATTCTTGGTACCTGGGATCAAAATGACTTACATGTATATGCATGCTTATCAGTTTTTGACCTGGAGCAACGTTGATAAGAGCAAACGCGTCGCTTGCACCAATTTATGAGGGGTGACAGTCTTCAAATAAAACAGACAAAGGAGTTTATCTTGATGATAAATTTTATCGTATGTCTCGTCATATTATCAAAAGGCCCTATCATTTTAGCAGTGTCTCTATTCCCTGGGGCAGCAGATATCGATATCTTGTCCTCTAGATGTACATGTACCACAACTATGGGTTGAATCATTATTCATCGCCGTCTTCATCCTAACACCGGGCTAAAGCTATCTTCGCTTGCTATGCTTCAGAGCATTAGGAAAATCTTTACTTTTCAAGTCACAATCCGGCCGAACATAAAATCATCATACTAGATTTCGGTCCCTACTAGGTGCAATTGTACGACAACCCAGTTACATCGACCTGGTTTACGGTATGATCGTCGGTG